>JAJJMC010014768.1:2074939-2102442 GCA_023531435.1 Papaver californicum | reverse complement strand
ACAGTAGTTTCGCATCTTGACTCGTGTGATTGCTGACATTGCATTTGATAACCATACCTAGTTTGTTGGATGCAGAGTAGCAAGGTGTTGATGTGCTTTCTCTCACTGATGATCAAGATTATGCATAGCACCAAAAGGCTTTCAGGAGAACTGGATTCAACTTTCTGTTGAGCATAGTGTGTCTGCAGCATGGCAGCTTTTGAGGCTTGATGTCGATTTATACCGAATCCAGGTTTTGAAATTGACAATGGTTCAAGATATAGAATGAATGGGATCCTTGATACATGATGTTTTCTTCTGTACCTTGTTCTGAATTACAAATTTGAGCAACTGTTTAAAATTTCAATAGAACGCTTATTTATGAGGAATGCAAACAATTTTGTCTTGAACTGATTTGTGGCATGGTCCATTTGAGATTTGAGACACTAAACACACTAACACTGTCTGTTTTTTTCTCTGTTTTTTTTTTGTCTGTAATAGTAATACTGTCTGTTTTTTTCTGTCCGACCATACACGGAAAACTTTGTTAACATAAAATTACCGGATGACACTAATTCCACATTGCACATTAAACTATAACTACCGAGAGGGAAACCATACAACAGATGAGTTAGCAAACCGAGCAGCAGACAAAAACCAACTAGGAACATTCTCGACTAAAATATGGGTCCATATTGTCTCATCTTTCTTGAGCCAAAATTGTATAAGTGAACTCCTTGGGAATAACATACTCGTATGTAATTGCTTTATAGTTTAATAAAATTGTTTTATGCTTAAAAAAAAGCAGTAGAAAAGTCGATGTCACTCAACTTTTTAACCTTGTTTAACTTGGGGAAGCCCATTTTAAATGTGGGCTAGTGACTAAAACAAAACAGGGTCACTTTAAAATAAATTCAATATTCCTTTAACCAAACATTTTTATAACGATTCAAAAAAAAAAAAATCCTTGTTTGATTAATCTAGTAATCTTTTGCTAGTTTTGTTTATTAGTTTTGTTAATTAAGTTAGATCTATCTTACAAAAATAAATGAGGTTTGGCCAATCTGATGGCTGTAGATGGGTTTTTTAACGACATCGGTGGCTTCCATTACTCATATTAAGTCTTCATCCAACGTACCAGATTTGTTGTTGAGTTTCCATTTCAAACCCATCATACCACATATTAACGTTACAAACTCAATTCCACCCACGATTCACCCGTAAAAAAAAGTTACGACTTCTTTTCTTATTTTTTTCACCATCATTTGTGCTCTTCAATTCGTTGATTTACTATGAGCTTCACTCGAATTTAATAGGTCTTCTTCTTCAAAAGGTGAGTTGATGTTTGTTTGATTCAATTTTCTATATTAAGATTTCTTTTCTCATAGTTTTAGTGGCCCAAAGCTTAATTTGTTTTGGTTTTGGTTTTGTTTTTTGACCAACAGAAATTGGTGTTGTATTTCACATGAATTTAATAGGTATTCTTCCTTAAAAGGTGAGTTTAATTTATATGCTTTTAAACTTTAGGTTTGAATTTTTGTAATTAAAGTTCTTAGTTTTTCCTGTACTTTTTTTGGTTACCTAAATTTGGAATCATGTAATTTTGATGTTTTATTTGAATCATTGTTCTGCAAATGTTGTCAGATTTTATGTTTTGAGTTTAGTTTGGATTTCTTCGTTTCTGAAATGTCTACAGAGATGTACAATGTTTATTAGTAAATTTAGATGTAAAATAACTCAAGCCTTAGTGTGATAACACAATTTTGATCCATGTTTTATTTGAATCACTAGGGCTTAACCCGTGCCGTAACGGCACGGGGGTGCATTTTTTCTTGCATGGTAATTCGACATTGTATTTTTTTTCGTGATTCGACATTGTTTACGTTTATTCTATGTAAACAATTGATGTATGTTAATTTCGGTCCCTTTACGACAGCCACCTTAGTATTTTTAGTCCTGAAAAATAATGTGCAGCTGAAGCCTTTTGTTTCTCTTCAACATGTCACTTTATTACTACTCCAACATATAAATTAAAAAAAGCATTAGCCATATCTCACTGAGTATAATGATACAAATTTCATTCAAAAAGGATACATCATAAGTTCATCCTACAAATACAATCTATCATCCGTAACGGTTACTTACTTAATTGGGACAATTATTTTATATGATCAAAAACCCATAAACAAAATTTGTTAGGCATAGAAATGAATCTCATCCCTTCAAATCCAAATTATACATTCACGATCAATTCCACTATAAACACATATAACTAATGCATTTGATGTAAGCATTGACAAAGGGGTATACCTAGGTTTAAAATTACAACTTTGAGCTACGTTGGCAAAGAATTTTGGTGTCCGAAAATGTACAATTAGTTCAAACGACTCAGTTTATACATAAAAATCAATCATCATGTTTTTTTTTTATCATTTATGGTCTGAAATTGTTTAATGAGGTCTACCTAGTTCGAGTTCCCTTTTATACGTGGATACACTCTGTCATTTTATTTTTGGTTGTTGCCATGGTCCTGGATATAGAGTTATAATAGGTAATCAAGACACGAATATAGGAATACCATATTTCATTTAACAATAACACTACCAAACATCCAAGGCGCCAACCCAACTTCTGGGCATATATGAATATCCCAACCTAGATTTGTAGAGTGAAAGCAAAGGCAATTACGTTTTTCCCTACTTTCAAAAAAAATATATTGTCTTACTGTGAGAGTTTTATGACAATGACGAAGTCGATTTTTTTAGTTGATAAACTCTTGGTTACTTGTAGGCAGAGATACACATGTATGAGCAGAAAAAGCAAACTTATAAATCAATAAATACATATTGCTAACATAAAATAAAACTAAGGGGGGAAAATACCTATTACCTCTGCTAAAGTAGTAGTGCATGAGTGGCGTTCTTATATCCAGTGTTACTAAAGCAGTTTGGAACATTAAATAACATAATCATATTGATATCCATGTTTATACAAACTTAAGTAACCTTGTAATCATAATCATAATCATGTCTAATTTTTTTTTTTTTGTGTTTCGTTTTATGATGACTTACCATGGTGGACTTACATATTTTATACTTTTTTATATGTTATTTACACTACTATAAAAAGCATAATTGTGCAAAAAAATGAGTTGTGAGTAAGTAAGGTACAAAATTGAAATCATTACATAAAACGAACAAACAATCGAGACTGAGATACACCATCACTTATCAATTGTACAACAGAAATCAAAGGACTTTCGACTAATCATTCTTCCTCTCTTCTATTTGAATCCATCAGAAAAGTTTCTTCACCAAGTTCTCTAATTTCACAAATTGGAGAACCAACACCATAACACATGGATCCCACTGAAGACGGACTTTCCACTTTTGAGTCTATAAGATAATCATTTATTTCACAAACAAACGAAGAACCTGCAGTGTAACTTAGGTCCTGCTTCTGGTTGATATGTTCCTTATCTAGAGTCTGTGTCCTTCCATTAGTGGGAAAACAATGTATCTTCTTTTTCTTCTTCTTAGGCCTTCATGTCCAGAATACCATGTAGTTGGGTTTGTAGGTTGAGCATCTCTAATTTCATCTTCTCTATTTGCAAGTTGCGTTGACGTTCTTTTCTTCAGATTTAAGAATATACTGCAATTGAGCAGTTCTCCATGAAACTTTTTTCTCTTGTTCACGCACTATATCACCAATTTGCTATGCCTCGAGATATTTAGATGCATAACCGAATTTTTGGAAGGAAAACATGTAAGACTGGAGTGACACTGACATAAATATGATAATCTCAACCAATGCAGATCTTGACGCAATAAAAAACCCGTAATCATATTTATAATACATAATCCAATCATCTCGTAGATGTATTCAATTTTTCAGGATTCTCTCCAGTAACATTGTCTACAAAAGGAGACTGATAGGCAAAATAAAGAATGATAAGAGTAAAGTTGTACATGCGAAGAAACTTGAAGATTTGAATTTTCCTCTTTAGAATTTCAAGCCTCAATCGAAAGAAGACCAAAGCGAAACCAAGATACAAAATGTCATACTCTAAGATTACAATAATGAGTATGAATGCAAGCACGATATCCAAGAAATGACAATACGAGTAAAGCCTCAGGTAGCCAAGAAATGTCCATAAACTTTTACTTATGAATGAGATATCTCTCCAAACTAACGCACTCTTATATTCAGATATCACTTGATGAAAAATAACCGACCTGGTTAAACTGGTACAACAATCAGCGCGGAGTTTGAAGCATGCCAATATAAAAACAATATAGTAGATGATAAGCATTCTAGGATCATCGACTATAACCCCTACAAAAAAAGTTTAACAGAGATGCAAATTTAACAAAAAAGAGTATAATTAAGTACTTATTGTACCTAAGAATAATTACATATATAATATATGCTTTTGGCTGGAACGAATAAGTATCATTTTCCAGTCAACATCTTCTCTTTTAAGTGAAGAGAATTACAATGAACCCACACACATCAACTTAACTGAATCATCATTTAGCTAATTGAAGCTAAACATCTACAAATAAGTTTCTAAATCCAAATAAAGAGCATTAAATTATAGATTATAAAGCAACAACATTCTTTAAATGAACAATTAAAGTGATATTGTGCTCATAGGCTAACACTGTGACACACCTGAAAGCACCTTGACTGCAAACACACCCACCAAGTTAAAGGGGACATCTGGGAATGTGCTACAACTAGCATTAGGTGGTACTTTGTATTGGGTTGTCCAATGAAGAATTTCGGAAGACTCTACAATAAAAAACAAACAAAGCAAAGATTTCATCCACTCGATTGGAAATGACCCAATGTTTGGTATCGAAGTATTTATCACATTCAGAGCTAAAATGAAATCATGCAACCGAAGTATAAGCAGGGTGTAATAGAAATGGGCAAGAATCAAAAGTTCAGAAGTTTACAAACAACATCAATGATGTTATGTACTCTACATTATTAAGCATAAAAGTAAAGCACCAACAACACCCACGCTCAACATTAAGCTTCTTTTTTGGGTTGTGCCAATCATTTAAAAAAAGGCAGGGAATTTTATTTTCAAAATTAGGAAAATATGGTTTTATACATGCAAAAATGAAAAAAGAAAGGTTGGTATGACTCAACTTTGTGCTGGTATAAAGAGAAAGATCTGTTTGATTAGGAACTCTTAGATGAATGTAGATATGGAATAACATATTCTAAAATTGATAGTTGATGACATGTTGTGATGTTCTTACTTTTCTCTCTCTGAAGTTCTTCTCACTGGTCTATCTATACCGGGCATGGTAACATTATCTTTCTAATGCTTACATATTACGAATAATAAGAAATGTTGGCTTACAGATGATTGTCCATGTTCTATTTTTAGCCGTTCCTTTTCTAGTGATTCACATAGTCGACTGGTCTGTTGTGCTAGGCTTTTTTTGTGATTTTATTTTGAGAATTTCATATATATAATCGGCGGTATTCTACAAATGCAAGATAAGAGCAACCATGTATTGAAGGAATCAATTTCTCACCGTTACGCTGGTTTGTTATTGTAATGGATTCATTTTCTAGCTAATCGTTTGATTTGCATGGTGCCAACTCCTGGATTGATTCTCTTTCACACACAGGGTGAAGCACTGGAAGTGTTGTTGTTGTCTTCCAGTGTAGTTTGTGATGATACATGAAATCTCAATATTCATATGAGTTTATGCCAAATTGAGGTAAGTAGTTCAAATCTGAAGATAATCATATATGGAACAAAGTATTTCTGCAATCTCACCTTCCATGGCCTACCGAACTCATCCAATGCTTTAGTGAAAGCACCTTCAACTCTATCATTAATCTTCGATTCTCCTAGGTATTTCTCTAGTATGCAATGAACTTATAATTAAATCGCATAAGGATGAAATGATAAATTGAATAACATCTTGCGGAATGCTTTCTATACACTTCATAATGACATGGCTCCCATTCTGATTGCTTATATAGTTTGTGATATGACCATGATGCTCGATGTCCATTTTAATTTGCTGGTCGAAATCAACAACTTATATCACCTACATACTTGAATCATATACAGAAAAGTAAAACCAAATTTATAACCACACCTTAAGGCCATGATATCAGATATTTGATCAAAAAACATCAGGACTGAACATGGTGATACAAATCTAGCAAAAACCCTCAAATCTAAAAGAAACACAAAAAAAGATAGTTTAATTCCAGTAAATTATAAAACCACTCAAATCATAATCCAAGGTACCATGATCTCAAAATTGAATTAAAAATAACATACATATGGACATAGAAATCTCACATCAACTTTCTAACAAAAAAGATAGTTTCTTTGTTACTTCCATATTGAATTTGATATCCATCTTCTGTGATCAGCATATCAAAAAAATCAAAAAAATTTAGAGAACAACTCAAACCCTAAAAAAAAGGAATCTTCCTGTGAATTATTAAGATTTAATAATGAAAAATAGAAATTTAAGATTAAAAAAAGACAACAAACAAACATCATGAATTAAATTGAGACATACACCTGGAATGAAATCAATTTTGCATATTATTTTCTACAAAAAATAAAAGTAGATTTGGGGTCTGTAAAAAAATATATCAGTTGAAAGAAAGCAATACGCTATTTCTCAAAGAATACAGATGAAAATAGTAACCCTAGATTGAAATCATAGCCAAAAGTAAGAAAGAATTGACTACCAAATAGTTTTGCTCGATCGACACAATGCTCACAGACGCAAAATAATTGTATATGGAAGTAAAAATAGTTAAGGTGAAAGATAGGAAAGTGATCGATTGAAATGAAGTAGTAATCGTGAATTCAAAGAATGAAAGAGAAAACCGATAATGATGTGATTTGGGCGGTTTCGTTCCACAAAGCGAGGTTGGGTTATTGAATCGATTATGCACCGCTTGGAAAAACATGAATTGAACCACACATATATTTATCTACCTTATCCTTAAACAAATCTTGACCCTTTATATCTTATGTACACCCAACAGCAAATCAGGACCACTTTTTACACATCCTTTGGACAGATTCTAGCCTTCCTTTAACCCCCTCAAAATATATCCCGACCACTCTTTATCTTTTCACAAACGAAAACTCAGCCATCACTTATAACCATATATCCTTTCCCAGATGAAATCCCAGCCACCACTTATAATCTAATCTGGTTTTATTAAAAGAATCTGGACCGTTACTTATCCCAAAACTAAAAACAGATTCTATAATCCTGACCACTCTTTGTCCCCTCCTTAACTTGCCAAGATGAAATCCAGGCCACTCTTTGTCCCCCCTTACTTCCCAAGATGAAATCCAGACCACTATTTGTCCCCCCTTAACTTCCCAAGATGAAATCCAAGCCACCACTTATAACCCAATTGTACTTTATATTCTTGATTGTTCTGCAAATATTTCCAGATAAACTCTTCATGTTTTGAGTTTAGTTTGGGTTTTCAGAGATGTACAATGTTTATTAGTAGATTTAGATGTCGAAGTACTTAAGCTTTAGTATAATAACATAATTTGGCTTATGTAGTAGGGATCTATAATTATTACACAAAACAGTTACTTACCTTATTGATGTGGTATAATTTTCCAACGTGTGTCCATTGCATCTATAACAGTTTTATTAAATGGTACTACGGGGGATTTATTCTCACCTTAAAGAGGATTGAGGCAAGGAGACCCCTTGTCTCCTTATCTTTTTCTGATTTGTGTGGAAGTTTTGTCCTTGATCCTTACAGAATGAGAAAAAACAAGACAGATACAAGGAATAAAAATTGCAACGCACTATTTTTTAACTTTTTTTTTTACAGATGATTGTCTACTATTCACTAAAGCTAGTCTAGCAAATTGAAAAAATATTCTCACAATCATATATCAGTTCAGTAATGCCCACGAGAAATTAATAAACTTTAATAAATCTAGCATTTTCTTAGTGATATAATACATTCAAGGTATCAAAAAATAATGATAAAAATATTAAAATTCAAAAAATAAATATCAAAGACACGTACTTAAGAGCACCATTGTTCATCAACAAATCTAAACTCAAAACTTTTAATACGATAATTCAGAAAATGGAAAAGAGAATCCATAATTGGTAAGGCAAAACTTTAATTATTCCAAGCCAGTTAGTTAGTCGTAAACAAATCAATTCTATATAGCCTACCAATCTACCAGATGGAATGTTTCTTAATACCAAAGTTAAAAATATAATTAATGCAATACAGACAGACTTTTGGTAAGTAAAACATAATAGTAATAGGGGTATTTATATGAAAGGATTGGATTTCCTGTGTAAACCAATTGAATTAGGTGGATTAGGATTTAAAGAGGCTCACAAAATGAATAAAACAATGATAGCGAAACTAGCTTGGAGACTTATTTCCCAACCTAACACTATCTGGGCAACAATTTTAAAAAACATATATTTTAGAAATAACTATATTTTTAATACCAATGCAACTTGGATTTAAAGGAATATACTTCAAGGAGTTTCCCTAATACAAAAATATAGGTGTTAATAGGTGGGAGATGAATAAGATACTTGGAATGGTAAGTGGATTCCAGGAATAAAAAACAACCTTTTAGCTCATTGTGGCACAAAACTAAATTATTTAAAAATAATTGTGGCAGAGTTACTTGACTCGACCAGTAAGAAGTGGAATATTGAAAAATTAGAAATAACTTTCTCATTAAAATCTCAAACAAGATCCTAATTCTTGGAAATAAGAATCTTTACAGACATAAATAATAATTGGAAAATAGATACATTGATATGGATATTGACACATAATGGAATTTTTATTGTTAAATCAATGTACAACAAACTGCACAATACAGAGAACATAAATAATAATGTTTCAACATCTATTTTCGGGAAAAGTTTCTGAAAAATGAAAGTATCCTAAAGAATTAAAATTTTCTATGGAAATGCATACATAATGCACTACATGTTAGAAAAAACTTAGTCAGTACATAACAAGTATCTTAACTCGAACTTTTCCTTTATGGAAATATATTCTAATTGGATTCCAGGAAAGCTATAAACCAGGATAGTTGAAATAGTGACAACAAAGTGCTGGATAATCTAGAAAGAAAGATGTACAAGAATCTTCCAAGAAAAATCCAAAACTAGTTTACAAACAACCATTGCAATTCAAAGACATATAAATTATTGGAATTCAACACCTCAGAAACCAAGAAATGGCTTAAAAATAAAGAACTTATAAATACTAATGACAACTTAAATAATACAACAAGGATTCAATTGAATCTCCACAATAATTGAAAATGGATAGCTCCTGCCTCTAATCAAATAAAAATAAATTTTAATGCATCTTGGATAGATAAAAATTCCGTAGTTGGATATGGCATAATCATTTGTTCTGAAGCAAGTGCAGCTATCCAAGCTAGATCTGGGACCTTCAATGCAACAAGCTTAAAAGAAGCAGAAGCTATGACTTTGTTGGAAGCAACAAAATGGGCAAGGAACATGGAGTATCAACCTTTTTGGATAGAAGAAGACTGTCAACGAATAATGGAGTTCGCACAAGGACAGACAAGTATGATCAAGTAGAGGAATCAAGCCATTGTAGCTGAGGCTCAAAAAATTCTATACTCTGGTGGTCTTTTTTTGAGTTTCCTTTTCGGTCATATAAGTAATAATCAAGTTGTAGACACCTTGGCAAAACAAACAAGAAAACAAGGTTCTCACAAACAATAATGGTGCAATATGCCAATTTTTATCATGTCAGCAATTCTTTCATATATTTGGTTTTTAAGTTATGTTGTATGCACTAATAAGAATTTTGAGGAAGATAATTACAATCCTTTTGTGCCTTTATATATTTTACCTAGTTTTTAAAAAGAAAATAAGAGGATAAGCAGTAAGCACTCGAACAGGGAATGTGGCCAAAGGAAATCTGGCAGTGGGATTCTATACACGTGAAGTAACAACTTCAATAAATTTTCAAGAAAAAACTTCAATAAAAATCAATCACTTATGTTGGGATTTTTTAACAAAACATGTCTCAGAATGAAAATCACTTATTTGTGTACCAAAAAATCTCATTCAAGAAACACGTCCCTTGTATAAAAAATGTAAGTATTTTTTTTTTATACTAATCCAAAAGCAGCTTTTACCGGTAGTTGTCAATTTGTAGATGACTTCTTTTATGCAATCTCCATTAAGTTCTTAAACTATTTACTCCCTCCGTTTCAGGAAAAGAGTTACTATCTCTTTAAATTTTTGTTCCAACAAAAGAGTTACTTTCATTTTCAATATAACAAACTTTCAAAATTACCCTTGTTATTTTAAGAAATGTTATTATTCTCATTATAAAGATATATGTAGTATTAAACTTTTTGTTAGGGTAAATCTGGAAATAAATTACAAAAGTTATTCTCTCTCATCTTGCCTTAACAATTGTGCAAATAGGAAAAGTAACTCTTTTCCTGAAACGGAGGGAGTATTTATTAAGGGTATAAACATGTACTGGTCAATTTTTATATTTTGGTCAAATTAACCTAACTTTAGTCTTGAGTATCACCTACTACTTAAGTTTTTTTCCTATCCTTAATTCATTACGCCAAATACTATCCATCTTGCTTAATTGTTAGTTTATCTAGTCAGATAGCTGGATAAACATGACTATCCAAAATTTAAATACTAATTAATCAAAAAATTAATTTAATATTGACAAAAAATATTAAACTAATTTAAATAATAATTTCATAAACTAAAATTCATCCACTCTAATAATTATAAATGAAAATCATCTAAGTACGATACTATATAATAATGTATTTTATTTTACAATATATATATATAGATATGAAATAAAATGAATCACAAACATCACTAGATCGCTAAAATTTTAAACCACGAAAACAGATATCTTCACGTACACCATTTTTTCTGATAGTTGAAACTGAAGTGAAACAAGTGAGGACATCATCCCAAAAGGTGCTCAGTGAAAACATACAACTTTCAAGTAATCACTAACATGCTTCACAGTTCTAAAATAACAACAATTTAAAGAGACAATAATAAATTAAAGCATTCATCAATTTAAGCATTTAAGAAGCAGAGTGTTACCCTAACCTCGCCCTACTCGTTAGATAAAGCAACACTAGGACAACACCAATCAATAATGATAACATCATTCACATAGAGTACCCATACAAACCATGATTCTAAATATTACCATCAAGATCAGATAGTTGGACAATCAAGCATAATATGCACACGAGTGATTCCCCCAAAATAAAAACAGTATATATAATATTGAGACGGGGAAGGATGCAACCTTACTAAATAATATTGTAACGGGGAAAAATACCGCACTACTATTAATATTGTGTATACTATCGTAACAGTGAATAATGTTGCCCTACTAATAAAATTGAAACGACGAATAATGCCGTCTTACTAATAATATTCAAACGATGAAAAATGTCGCCCTACTCAACTTAGCAAGAAGTTGTGGGAAACCACATACACTTTTTGCGGGGAAATACACACAACGCATATCACGCAACATACATATTCAGATACGAACAAAAACATGCTCATGGATAGTAAATACACATCATGATCGCAAATAAAATAGAACTTAATGATTACAAAAAGGTTATAAGATTCCCACCTCTTTTGGTGACAAACCATGCCTACCTCGAGATCCACAATCCATTGGTTCATCCTCAGAGACTAACTGTTAATCACACAAACACTCGAAGAATATAGCCAATAGGCTCACTCAACATTCATAGCACAATATCAAACAAGTTCATAGTTAATAGCCAAGTGAAATTACAAATGGTTCTAATTCTATTAATGGTTCTATAACCTAGTATCGGGTAATTTTATCATAAATAAATAACTACTTATCCAAATGAGATGAGTTTGGTGTCATTGGAAAACTCTCAAAAAACTCTACAACTTTGTAGAAGGAACCGAAAGCTAATTCGGATCCTAAATGGTCCAAAACATCAAATTAAGCACAATGTCCTTAAACCCCCAGCCCATTAGTCCGCGGGGCTGACCCGGACCAGTCCAACAGACCGGCACACTAACCCATGGACTGACACTTTTGGTCGAATCATGAACCGACCCGTCAACCCGGTATATGACCCGACCACCCGAATCGTCTGACTCGGTCATCTTCTTCCTCAAAAACCTTAACTTCTTACACAAAAACAGCAAAAGGGTAGAAGTTTCGGGGTCTCTAGAACCCTCAATTTTGATCCAAATGAGACATTTGATGGCTCAATGGAATGATGAACGCCTCCTCTACAACTTTATAGTTTTGACCAGAAGCCAAATACGACTCGAACATACCTCAACAGATCCATTTAGTCGCTCACTTACCGCTGATTTTTAATAAGATTCAGATTTGACGATAATTGTCGAAATAATCATAACTCACTCATTTCAGCTCCAAATTGAGCAAACTCAGTTTCTATAGCTTTGTAATTCAATATACTATAAATCATAATAAGAAACTAGGATTAAATCAATCTATATAGTGTCCATAATAGCTCAAAATGGACAAATTTGGCTATTTGGTAAGTGCATAGGAGCCTTGGAGAATCAAAATATCTTTCGGAAAGTGGTTCCAGTGTTGTTATCAGTTTGTGATAAAGATTAAGAAACCTACATATCAGGGCCATTGTTATCTGTAAAAGCATACAATCTGGAAGTAAGAAAAGAAGACTAAAAGGCAAAGCTCAAGCACCAACTACATAGTTCATTCGACAAAGTTACATTCCACCAGTACAGGCTGAGTTATTCCGAAGCACAAGCTGAATAAAATGACGATTGCCAAAAATGTGATTTCATAGACAAAACGGTAATCAAGTAGCAATTCACTTTAAAACCAGGCATGCCAGACTCAAAATCTCGTGCTGAAGAGCTCGGAGGTTCGAGTTCTCGCCCAGGCATACTATTGAGAATGCTCATTGAATGAGCAATTCAATAAGAGATCTCGGATTCAAGGATCAATATAGTAACTCCATCACTAGTCTGAAAAAAAGTATATAGAATGAGATCCACTTTGTTAAAAAGCATTCATATAACCAATTCCCATCTGGAATTAAAACAAATCAACGCTAATAAATTGCAGCAGCAAAAGAAGAAGCAGAAGCTAAAAGATAGAATTGACATTATTTATAAAAGAATATGAATTCATCGAAGAAGTTCTTGACATGTATAAACAAGAATTCAAGCCAGACACACCACACAGTTACATACAGTACATTTTTAACTGTGCCTAAAGATAATAAAGTGGGTAAATGTAAAACAAATAGGACACTCTTCTCAACTCTCTAGACTTTCACTGAGAAAATCTCCATCAATGCAGACCCAGTTCCTGAAATCCCCAGAATTACACCCAAAACCATAATCACAATATCCAAAATCAGTACTCCTAACTTCTTTTCATCCTTAAACACCATTAAATGAAACAAAGAAGGTAATACAAACCCTAGTGCAACACAAAAACTGCTACCCACCAGAGATAAGAAATCAGCAAAGTTTGGTACTAAAAGTGCTACCAAACTCACACCCAAAACCAATGCCCATCTCATCCAAATACAATACCTTCCTTCACAAAATCTTCTTTCACATACTTCATATACTGGGTTCATCATCAAAGGGAATGTGAAGAAAAGGTTAATACACAATCCCAATTGAACCAGCATACTGATCACTCCTTTCCCTAGATTCGTAGTGATTATATCTTTTGTATCTTCGCCGAATGCAAAATAACCCAATGCTCCAAAACTAATATACATCAAAGAAATGAAACCCATTGAAATCCCCAAATTCCTACCAAATTTGGCTTTATCTTTGGTCTCTGATTCTAATGGTAACACCATTCCAATCCCTTCGAAGGCGTAAACCGCAACACCCAATCCATAAAACACAACAGAAAGACCACCAAAAGCTTCTAAAACAGGTTTAGTTTTCATGAAAATCATCACATCTTCAACCATAACAACACCCATAGCTCCAATATCAACAACATCAGCAAAAATACTCAAAGGTGCAAGATGAGTAAGAGTTGGAATGGAATTCAAACCTAATTGAAATGGGAAACAACTCCAAATGTAAAAAGCTTTAGGACTAAACCCTAATACTTTCTTGGTATGAGACAGATATGCTAAAGTATTAGCTATAAAAATCAAATAACTAACACAAAATCCAGCTTGAGTAAGTAAAATCATAGTATCAACAGAAAATCTCCCAACTGAACCACAAACAGTGAAACCCAAATCACCAAAAGAATTGATTTTTGCAAACCCCCCCTGTTTAGATTCAAGTTTCCTACGTGTTTTGACCAATAACATCATACAATAATAAGTTAAGACAGCAACAAAAACAATCATGAGAATTCCAAAAACCCATCCAGTTTTCTTGAAAGTATAAGGTAAACCAAGAACTCCAGCACCTACAATTGCAATGAAAATATTAGCGAATGTTTTAGGTTGAGATGAAAGATGTTCTGATTTGGTGATTAGAGGTGTGTCTTCTTTTGGAAAAGGTGGTAGAACATTAGTTGATGAACCTGCTTCTTCATCAAACCCCATTGATTCTGACCTCAATTTAGATCTATTGGGCTTGACCCTTTCAATCTAATCTCAATTCTTCTTATAATCTGAAGTGGCCAAGTTCTTATTATTCAGAGGAATTGAAGAAGAGAAGTGACCTGTGTTTGGCTTGAAGTTTCTCCTTTTCTCTCCACTGGGTTGCAGAGTGACTTTTTTGGAGATCTTTTGAGCGATTTTTTATAAGAGAGAGTCGGTTTTTAGACGTCAGATGTTTCTGTGTGTTTGGTTTTTTATACTAAACCAATCATTTCGTTGTGTTTCTTTACATACGTGGGTGAACAAAATTCTCCGTTATCTTTCCATCTGAAGTTTCTGTAACAAATGGCCCCTGAAAAAACAAAAATGTGACTGTTTAGATATTTTCGAATAAGCCGGAGAGCTGTGTTGATCAGGAATTAATGTATCATCCAATGAGGTTAAGAGAGGTTTTCTGTAATATCTTTCGTCTCTGTCAACAGATTTGTCCAAGAGATTGTTTTTGTTTGGTTTTTCGTGATAGGATACGTACGGTAATTGGTAGCAATGAAGAGTTATGTTATGATCATATTGAATTATACACCTCGAACTTATGTCAAAGTGAATTTGTTGATATCATTATAATAAAGTATAATGTTATTATGTGATAATACCAAGTAATTTAAATTCGAAACTCGTTAATAGAATAGTAGCTAGGTTTTTGAGGTGTGTGGTTTAGATGGTGTTTTATGATCCTTGCTTTCTGTTATCAGTCGTGAGGTGAGGGTATTTAGGGCTGAACACGGTAACGGTTTTCCACGGAAATCCGCCAAAACCGAACCGAATAGCCCAAAACCAAACCGAACCGTTTACTAATGGAACGGTTACGGAAATTTTTTTGGAAAACCGGTAGTCCCGGTTTCGGTTTTGGGTTGGGACAAAAACCGAACCGTTTACCATGGAAAACCGATTAATGAGAGCCGTTCATCTGTATTTTGATGGATCTAATCTAGACCCTTAGATGTTTTGATATATAAGGAAGAAGAATCCCTAAGTTTCTTCTTCGCTTTCATTTCCCTAGGGTTTCTGTTCCTCTTCCGCCTCCACCACTCCAGTGCTACTGCTCCATCACTAGATTCACAACCAGAAATGATTTCTGATTTCTAATACTAATACCATTAAGTTCAAGACTTTCTTTCTCATACGCAGAAGCAGAAGCAACTTATGATCAGATCAGGTATGAATCTTATCAACTAATTTTCTGAGATTTCTTCTTTGAGTTTAATGTTCTGTTGATTCTACTTCGTGAATGTCCTGACAATTCTCACCATCCTTTTTAACTCAAGTCATTCATGCAAATCAAAGGTTTTCTTACTCTTGATTTATCAAACCTAATGTGTACTAATGATGACTCATGTTTTATTAATCTTTTTAGGCATGAATCCCAGGTATGAATCTTTTCATGTTTTTGATCTTTATGTTCATCTTTATCACAGGTATGAATCTTCTCATCTATTAGGTTGTATATGAACAAATTCATAGTTTTTGACTGTCAAATTAACCTCAGATTCTCACTCTTTTTTGCTTCCCTTCACTCTTTCCTCAGAAGTTAAAATGTGGGCATGACAAAATGAAAGTGCAAATATGGTGGGAAATTGAGGTCCATCCACACTGCCCCTGTGTCAGTTGGATGTTGGTGTCTATCTAATAGTATGAGGGACACTACAAATGTTATGTTATTACACAACATGGTAATCCAAAATGTTTGGTTGGTATAGCGTCTCCAGGGAATTGCATGAACGCCCAACACACATGCTCTTGACTATGGTGAGTCATTCTAACAGTTACGAGATTATGCATTTTGAACTCGTCTCAAAAGATAACTTAGTGATAATGCATGTCTCTGTCCTGTTTAAAGTAGTATTGTTGTTGAATAGTCCAATGTCTTGATAAAAATTCAGATAGTCAGGAATTGGATTCTCATTTCTAACACTTCTATGGGATGTTTGATAGAGCATATAAAATATTTATCCCGGTTAATATATGTTGTATAGCAACAGTCCAAGGTCACTTTTTTTTTTAGTATTAAATATTGATAGATTATGTGTGCATATAATGCAGGGATATCAAGGGTTTGTTGCAAAATTCATATATCAATTGGAGTTGAGTCTAAGAGAAATTAAAAAGATAGGAGTTAAGAAAGTAGTAATGCTCACTATGCAACTGCTGGGATGTCTTCCTTACAAGGCAAAAACTCTATCCTACGAAAAGTGCGACAATTGTATGATGTATTGATGTTAGAGTACTTAGACTGCTTTCTTGTTGGCACCATACTTCTTGCACCATATGTTCATCTTTATCACAGGTATCTTTATGTTCATCTTTATTGTTCCTGTTTTAGTTCTAACTTCTAAACATGTTTAGTTTGTGGATGTTGGCACCATAATTTTTGGGTTTGTGGATGTTGTAAGTTGTAAACATGTATAATTACTGAATCATGTTTAGTTTAGTTTGTGGATGTATAATTTTTTGGGTTTGTGGATGTTGGCAGCAGCAGCAGCAGCAGAAGCAGCAGCAGCAGAAGCCAGCAGCAGCAGCCAGCAGCAGCAGCAGCAGCATCCAGCAGCAGCAGCAGCAGCAGCAGCAGCCAGCAGCATTTTATTTGTGTTCTAAGATAGGATGGTTGGATGGATTTTTTGGATGTGTTGTGTTCTAAGATTGCTAGGATTTTATTTGTTTGAATTGCTTAATTGTTTGGATGGTTTAATGAAGAATGAACTTTTTTTTGATTTTTATTTTATTTTATTTTTTTTTGAATTTTCGGTTTCCAAACGGTAAACCGAAACCCGTTGGAAAAAAATCGAAACCGAGTGAAAACCGACTAAAACCGAACCGACGGTAACAGAACGGTTATGGAAATTTATTTGGAAAACCGACCTTGCCGGTTTCGGTTTTGGTTTGGCACAAAACCGAACCGAAACCTGCCATGTACAGCCCTAAGGGTATTTTAATGTTTTGTTTTATATCGGATTACATTACACTGTTTACAGGTAACCTGAAGAATAAAAAAAAATAAAGCCCGTTTGAATACGTAAGCATCTGGTGAGGTGTCAGTTTTTGAAGTCTGTTGTGTTTTGTTATGTAATGTTTTGTATTGTTTTGGTCAAATACATGTATAATTGACAATGTGAGAAAATATCTATATCTCGGTTGCTTTAGTTTGATTTGTCGTCTAGCAGTATGGCTCAGTTTTTATATCCACGAAGAGAGAAATCACTATATTATATTTTGGGCTGTTGGCCAAGAGTTGTTGCGCTATTACTGTAGGCGTAACTATTGGGGAGGTGTGTGTGTGACGGGAGGAATAGTTGAACTTGGGTTGGGAATCATGCTTATCTCTTTAGCTTTTTTTTATTATCTTTAAAATTTTGTTTTGATAATTCAGGCTTTAGCTGATGTAAACCATGTAGGATTAACGATTTTTTGAGACGATCCAATTTTTAGAAAGACCACTAAGTAATTAGTTCATCCACTATATGTTAATAAGGGATATCCTAATTTAGTTCATCCACTATACCTTAATAAGGGATATCCTAATATTAGTAAATAACTAGGTTATCCTATATTTATTTAAATTAAGTTATTAATCTTATAAATATTATATTTTTTTAATCTTTATAAATATTTTATTTTAATTTTAATTCTCTTTTTAATTTTTATTTTTATTTTTTTGTTTATTTTTATTTTTATATTTATTTATTTTACTCGTGTTTTTGTTTTTTTTCTAAAATTCGGCTAGGTTTATTTTATTCCTAGCCGAACTTCAATATGTTCGGTCAACAAACAATATGTTCGGCTGAATTTTATTTTTTAGGTTAGTCGAACTTTTATGCACATTTTGGACTCAGAAGTTCGGTCAGCAAAAAAAACATTTGGCTATCATATACCTAAATAACCAAAAAATAATATAATGTTCGACTGAGAACAAAAAAATAAACTTTGGTCGAACTTTGTGTTTCTATTTTGCAGTAAAAAGTTTGGCTGAAAGGATAACTATCGATCTACCCGAACTCTCGGTTTTTGTTCTCAACTAAATAGTTCGGTTTCAAATTATTGAGAAACCAAAAGTTCGGTTAGCCATTTTATTTTTCTCAGACGAACTGTTCTTTTTGTTCTTGAGAAATATAAAGTTCGGTTGATGAAATACTATATTCCTAGCAGAACTATTTACTGAAACTACATTTTGAACCCTAGTTTTCATGATTTGAAGTCAAATCAACAATAATAAACGCATAAAAACAAAGGGGTTTGTCGGGAATTACCTTATAATTTGTATGTTGGCTCTTTTACCTTCTAAAAATAAAAAAATTCAAAAAAACAAATAATTTTTTTTTAAAAAAAATAATAATTAAAATATATGTATATATAAAAGGACTTTTAGCCATTAACTAAAATATATGGATAAGGGGATGAATCATGGTTCGACTTAGGCAAGAACATCTACGATGTGATGTGTAAATCTAATCACTACAAAGGAAAAAAACCAATAACTAACTAGAGTATTAAATATCCTTGACGAGGCAATATAAAGACGTGTTTGGATAGTGGGAAGGAAATCTTATTATCCCTTGAAAACGAAAAATCTAAAAACCAATTCTTATAGGCAGATGTAGAAATTGGGTCGTGCTAGCACGTTTACGGCACAACATAACACGTTAAAATTTGAGCACAACACAACACAACATAACACGTGATCTATCACGGCTTAGCACATCACGTTAAAATTCGAGCGCAACACAGCACGACACAACACGTTAACTTAATGTGATGTGATGTGCCTGACTAGTAGGCACATTGGCACAACACAGCACGCGACACAGATAAGCACAATACGCGACACAACACGACACGTTAAGAAAGCACGTCATAATACGAATAAAACACTACACAAAACAAGAAATTGTAAATTTCACAAAAAAATCTTTATTCTATCTTATACTTGACATTTTATATTCGTTATGTTGACTTATTTCTATAATAATATATGTAATATCTAAATATCAGGAAAAATTTCACCTGGAAAACATAAAATAAACGGATCAACACAATACGTTTATTTTTCTAACACAAGGCGGTACACAGCACACTAAGCACGTAACTTCATGGGATGTGCTGGGATGTGCTGTATCGGATAAACATATTTTACAATCTTACATACGGGGTTTAAATTCTATAATTTTGGAGTAATCCTATTCTCATTCCTACTCTATGTGTATTTTTGAAATACGGAAATTGTATTTCCGAAATCACGGTTTTTTATGGGGAATAATTACAGACGGTGAAAAGCACCACTTGACAAAATGGCAACTGAAATTTGCCTCGAATCTAAACGTTTTTTTATTTGTGATAAAAAATGCTATAAAAACACCATATAAATTGTAAAATATTTAATTAAAAATTATACTTTGTAATTTATAATATTTTTATTTTGCTTTTGCAAAACCTAGCTACATTTGTGGAATCTTATACTATTCAAACATAATACTAGTATTTTTCAAAGCATATTTAAAAAATCATATAATTTTTTAATAACAATATTGTTTTTCTTATTTCCTTAATAATTGTGCAAATTGACAATGATAGATTATTTTAAAACAAGAGGAGTATAATCTAGGCCTATAATAATAACTAGATTTGTGCCCGGTTACGTATCAGGCATATTTAATTTTTCATCACAGTTATCTTTAATTTTTGATTTGATGTAGCAAACCCGTCCCATCGTGATGCATTAAATCTTGATTGCAGAATCTATGATTTCATCTCTAACATGATTTACAATTGTGATCCAACCTATTTTATTAGAGAAATCCTTTTGAAGAATATAACACTTTGGAATAGTAAAAAGTATATACCTCCGTTTAAGATTCTGATAACACTTTGGAACATGAAGCCTTTATATAGATTATCATAATTCCGTTTTTAGTTACGTTTACATTTTTTTTCTTTCTTTTTTTGGTTTTCTAACGTAGTCACTGTTTCTGAATATGGTAGGTTCACGACTTTGGAATCGAAATACTAACCAATTTCAAATTGAATTTGATTTCGATGTCTATTCCTTAGAGTTTAAAACACGGTAAGACAGGTTTTCCCTTTTTATCGTTTTTTTCCCCTAATTTTTTTAAACCAATCATACGTTGACAAGTGTCCTCACCAAAACTCTTGTTTCATAAAAGTCACAAAAACTTTATTTCGACCAATAGAAAACGAGGATTTCCTCACTGTACAACGTGGGAACTTTATTTATCTAAACATTTAAGCCTTTTGATTTTATAATCTACAAAGTAAAAATGAGAAAAAAAAGTTAGATTTCTAAACATAATAACCTATCTTATTCCACCGGTGGTGATTCCATTCCACCCAATCTGGCACCTGGGACGAAGCCAAAGCGGTGTTTATGGGGTCCGTACACCCACACGATTTTGGATTTGTCTAGAAATGCGTTTGATTTTAGGGTAATTTTTATATCTTATGGGTACAAATATATAGGATAAAATTGAAATTTTATGTCACTAATGGGTCAATATTTTAGTGAATGCAAAAAAAAATTGGTTGACCCCATGGCTGATTTACCCTGGCTTCGTCCCTGTCAGGCATGATTTTATCGGGAAACAATGAAATACAAACCTCTACTCTTCTCAAAGAGAAATAGAGCTACAGAAAATTTATTTAAAGGAAAAGTTCTTTACAATAGGTCCACATTAAGACAGAGTGGACTAACATACAATTGACACCTTATTAATAAAAAGTAAGGAAAACAACAAACACAAACTCACTTGACCACACTCTTAATACACAATTCTCTAACATCCCCCCACCCCACCCGCAAGTCCGGCGTCTCATGAACAGAAGAAAAGACACTAAGCTTCGACCTTAAAGTAGTGAATCTAGCATTAGAAAGAGGCTTTGTCAGAATATCTGCTCGAGATGTACCTGACAATCAATCTGTTTGCAGCAACTGATTCTCAGACAAAATGAAAGGCTATTTCAATATGTTTCATCCTTTGTTAAAATGTACGATTTTTAGTAAGATATGTTGCACCCATATTATCACACCGCACAACATGAGGAGTTGAAACAGAAATATGAAGCTCAGAAAGTAAAGATTGAATCCATAAGAGTTCTAAAGTAGCATGGTCTAATGTTCTATACTCAGACTCAATACTAGACCTTGAGACAGACTTTTGCTTCCTTGAACACCAGGATATAAGGTTACCTAAGAAAACTGACATTCCAACAGTTGAACGTCTGTCAATTGAAACACCTGCCTAGCCAACAACACAATAAGCCTTGAGGTATAGAGAAGTAGATTTTCTAAACTGCAACCCGTGTTCAATAGTGCCACTTAGATACCGGAGAATTCTTTTTACAACAAACTAATCATCTCCACTTAGAGCTTTCATCTTATGACAAGCCTTATTAACAACAAAAGATATGTCAGGAAGAGCTATTGTAGCATACTGTAGATCACCAGCAATACTTCTATACAAATTTGTATCAGAAAAGAGAGGAGAAACCACAGTAGAATCCTAATTAGGCAAAGCCATAAGTGTAGATACTGTCTTTGTAGAACCCATCTTAGCCCTCTTTACTCAAACAATTCCCAAGAAAAATAATAAAGGCCATAAATCTTTGATAGAAAACTCGTTACTCAAACAATCAATCATAGGAGCAATAACTGAAGATGTACTAGCAGTAACCAATATTGCATCAACATATATCAATATATGTATATATAGAGAGAGACTTTCAGTAGAAGAGACTCTGAAGTTAATAGAAGTATCAGTTTTGGAAGCACAAAAGCACTGTTGAGATAAAAATGCACTCAACCTTTCACACCATGCTTTAGGAGCCATATAGAGACTTATTAATTTTACAAACATGATTTGGGAATTCCTTATCAACAAAACCATGTGGTTGGGCCATGTAGACTTCTTCTTAATTCTCATGTAGAAAATCAATGAATCAGTCTTTACATCTAACTGTCTAACACCACATCCCTTAACAAAGCAACAAATAGAATGAGCCTATTAGTTGTGGGTTTTACAACTGGACTAAATGTGTCTTTATAGTCAACTCCCTCTATTTGATTGCAACCCTTAGCGACAAGTCTTGGTTTGTATCTTTCTATAATCCCACCTGCCTTTTTCTTGATCCTAAAGACCCACTTACAACCTACAACATTTTGATTAAGAGAAGGTGCAGAACCTTAGACCAGGTATTGATTTGCAAGAAAGCACTGACCTCAACCATTGATGCTCTCCAGATAAGACATTTGTTTGCTCCAGCAAATGTCGTAGAAGTAAATAAATCAGGCTCTTCTGAATCAGTCAAGTAGCTTTGGACTCAGATGCAGTGGAATCATTACAAGCAGCTTTGGTCTCAGAATCACTAGAAATAGTACAAACAGACAAAACTTTGGGCCTAAATGTATCAATTTTGGACCTAGTTACCATCTTACGAGCATTACTGGATGAGAGGGAAATTCAGTGCCAAAAGACAGGAATTTGAGACTAATAGTAATATGTTAGATATGTAGGTAAAGACAGGTGCAAAAAGGAATCACTATTGACATGCCAATAAGCAGGCCGGTATGCAAATTAAACCCTGGAATCCTGGATGGTCTTCAGTTATTTTAACTACGCAGAGGGCATGCACAAGGGTGAAGGCATCTTGCTGCAGCAAAGGAAATGAAGAAGGACACTGGTTTACAAGCTGCACAGGACTAGGGCTTAAAAAAGAAGAAGGGCAGAGCTGGAAATTAACAACAACAAAAAAAAACACTGGTGGGTAATAAGAACAAGCAACAAGATCCAGTAAATACTGAGCATAGACACTGAGAAACTGTTTATACAACCATAGAAAGGCAGCATAACAGTAACAGGTAAAAAACAACCAACAACGTTGACATATGATGTGTTAATACAATCCTGGGCATATCATTATTACTGAGTAATTGCTTGAGTAAGAGCATATGAAATCTAAATAACATGCCATTTAGTTGGTAAGATGAGTCGCAGGCTGCTCATGTTCTCTATGCTCCTCGGCCGCCCGATTCCACTCCAATTTAACATTATCGAGTAGATAGCGTAGATCAATCATTAGATGCCTATTGCATTGGATGGCCTCCCCATCCGCAATAATCTCTTCCAAACGCTGTAAACGTCTTTCAATCATAGGAGCACCGAATGATGGATAATACGTGGTATGAATGGCCCATAAAATACTTCCGAGGGTGCGAACCTTAAACTTGAACAATGCATCAGGATCATTCTTCAATTCTTCTGGAAAACGAGTTGATGGTGTGAAGATAGGGCCTTTAGTATACAAAGTCCGGCGATAGACATGGAGAAAGATTTCTGGTACAAGGATGTCACCGACCCAGACATAGATCTTAGGAGGAGCACCCTCTTTAGCTACAAACTCAACACGATCCTCTGGTTTAACCTTAGGTGGATTTCTAAATAGGTGGTCAAACTGTGAATCTAGTGGACTGGTGAACCTAGAGAAGAAGGGCGCCTTTAACAACAACAACAACAATTGAAAACATGTATCAATGGACTCAAATATTTATTAGGCAATCATTAACAAACATCAATTCTTTAGGAAAAGAAATCAAATAGGCACAAAACCTAACATCAAACCCTACTAACACAGCAAGCAGACGAATTCTGATTGAATTCAAAATTAATCCCCAATTTTTCTAAAAAGAGAAAAAATATTGAGGGTTTTACTAAGATAACGATAATCGTGAAGATTTTGGAATACAAAGTTAAAGAATATGACGATCGAATTATTAGCCCTAATTTCACTATTTCAACAGAAGAAAATGAAAATTTCACAATAACAATACTACTACTAATATTAATAGTATAAAAATCGAGAGAAATATTATAACTTACTGTTGGGACCTTAGTCGCCATGATTAGATAATGATGAAGGGTTTCTTAGGGTTCTCTTCTTCTTCTCGACCTCTCCAGATCCTCTCAAGGAGAAAAAATAACATTCAATAGGTTTTTTTTATATATCTATATATCGGGATTCGGGGGAGGTTTGGTATGCCCTTGAGAAAAACTCACGTCTGCTTCAGTAATTATCACAAGTTGTATTTTATGGCTGCCCCAAGTACTGGCTCTGACTGCTTCAGAAGCAACTAGAGACAGAAGGTCGCCCCTTAACTAGTTGTCCCCATAGCAATTCGGAGACTTCATTGGCCACCTCTGGAAGTTTTCTTTTCTTCTACCAAGGTGCAGAAGCTGTCCCCGGTGACAGTGTGATTATCAAGCCTTGGCCCATTTTATGTTTCGAATTTTGTGTTGTTGTGTTTCATTCGACCATATCTTAACTCTTCCATATAGGTTATTTCTCTTCATTTCTCTCATATGACTCCAATCAGCAAATGAGCAAAGTATATACAACATTTACACAAGAAATAGCTCATACAATGATAAGAATTGGCGCTATAATAAGGTGTTTTAGACAACTATTAGGAAACATTAGTGACACTTAGAAGAGAATTCATAGAGGTTACCTTCCTAAATGACATACAATAAAAGTGAGAAAGGAAGGATATTAATACACTACCAACTTTTGCGTTTTGAAATTTAACAGACAATTTCTTGTGTAATCTTGAATCTATCATAAAAACAATTAAACATACTTTCTCTGTATAATTTATATAGGCGAAATGGTCGAATATCTTAAATTAAGAAAATTATACGGATTTCATAAATACCCATCATCTTTTCTATATTATTTTTATTTTTTAATAAACGTTGGATACATTAATTTAGTTAACTGTAAAACTATTATTATAATAAAAGTCTACATAGAAAGAACTACCTAGGAATTAGAACTATGCATATATATATATATATATAGATAACTAAAAACTAAAAATCCACCTATATAATATGGACGAAGGTAGTATAAGGAATGCAGTCCGTGGGTTAAAACCCAACTACCAAACTCCAGTGAAAACAAAATGAAACAAAAACCTCATTTGAATAAATCTGTCTAAACTACCCTTTATATTAATTCAACATAACAAAAATAAAAATCAACCCCACTCTTAAACTACCTTTTACATTAATTCAACCCAACAAGAATAAAAATCAACTCATTTTTAATTTTTATTCTCTCTCACCACCAACACTACCAGCACCAACTCACCACCACCAACCAACAACAACCACCATCATCCAACAACACCACCACTAACATCCACCAACTAACAACAGCACCAACCAGCACCGCCATCACCGACCACCACCACAAACGAGCACCACTAACAACCACCAGGTCCACTACCAAAGAACACCACCACCAACCACCACCAGCAGAAACGAAAACCAGAACCAACACCTACCGCCACCACCAACCATCACCAACAACAACCAACACCACTTTCACCACCAACACCACTTTCACCACCAACACCAATATCAATGAACACCACTAACAATCACCAGATTCACCACCAACGAGCACCACCAGCAACAACAAAATCCAGAACCAACACCAACAACAACCAACACCACTTCCACCACCACCAACACCAGCATTATCCCACTACCATCAACCGAAAAACACCACCAACCCAAACCAGCAACACCACCATAAAAAAATTACCATATTACTAAAACATTGGTTTCAACGATAAAAATTAGGCAGAAAAATGATGAAACCAAATTTGGTTTCAACATAAAGTTTGTATTTCACCAACACAACTTTAAAGAAAAAACCGAATGCACCAAATTGAATAAACTAGGAAAAATTTAGTTGAAACCAAATTTGGTTTCAACATAAATATATTGTTTCATCATTAAACTTTGGTTTCACGGTAAAAAGTAGGCACAAATCAGATGAAACGAAATTTGGTTTCTATAAAACTTACTGTTTTCACCAACAAAAAAATTGTTTCAGCGTTGTTTAGTTTTTCTAAAATTTGATGAAACCAAAAAAGGTTCCATCATTTATTTTATTCCAGACAAAAAAATATATGATGAAACCTAAAAAAATTTCATCATTTTCAGACATTCCACCAACACAAACAGTGGTTTCAACGTTGTTTAGTTTTTGTAAAATTTGATGAAACGAAATTTGGTTTCATCATTTTTTCTGACGTTTCACCATCAAAAAACCCTAATTTCGACAATGATGATGTATCATTATTTTTTGATGATAATTTTTGACCATGATGATCTGGAGGTGTTGGTGATGTATGTAGAGGATAGAAGGAGGAGGAAGAGGTGTTGTGGTGGTGGATCTGGACATGTAGTGGTTGGGGAGAAAAAATAACAAGGAGGAAGCGATGGGAGGAGGAGGTGTTGTTGGTGGCTGATCTGGACATAGAAAGAGAAAGATATATTGGTGGTGTTGGTGGAGAAGACTGAGGTGTTGTTGGTGGCTGATCTGGACATAGAAAGAGAAAGATATATTGGAGGTGTTGGTGGGGAAGACTGAGGTGTTGTTAGTGGAGGATATGGGTGACAAAGCTATTACTGGTGTACATAAAAGTAAACAAAAAAAAAGACAGAGGTGTTGTTGCTTCAGATCTATCTTTTCTCACTGGTTTGGTGGAAGCGGAGCTACTGTTGCTGGTGGTGATGGTGGTGGGGAGGAGGAGGCAAAAGAAGAGAAGAAGAAGAAGAAGAAGAAATGAGAGAAAAAAAGAACCCGTTGAAAATAAAGAAAGGGTAAGGGTGACATTTTTAAAAGTGGTAAAAACAAAATTTAAACATTATAAATGAAAATGGGGCTTTTTTATTTTATTTTTATTTCAAATGATTTTTATTTATAAAGAATAATATGGGAGGAGTTTTTGTATGCTAAGTATGGTCACCTTGGT
>JAJJMC010014768.1:2009652-2057682 GCA_023531435.1 Papaver californicum | reverse complement strand
TCCTCCCCTGAATCAACTGGTTTATTATACATGTATGCTTCAAGAAATTTCCTCACCAACTGTGCGTAATTATGGATGGAATTTTCCGGTAATCTATCGTACCACAATAATGCCGTCCCTGTTAAACTGGATGGAAAACATCTACACATGATTGCTTCATGATCGTCCCACCGGGTCATCACTCAATTATAATACTTTAAATGTGATGTTGAATCCTTGGTACCATCGTAACATTCGAACACTGGAATATTATATTCTCTTGGTAATGATACACATGTCAAATGTTGTGCTAACGGTGTTCGTTTTGCTTCTTTCAATACCTCTTCTATTCTTCCCCCCTCTTTATTTTTTAATCCTTTAATTTCTTCTTTCATTTGTTCCATCGCTTCCAAGCATGTTTCCCATTGGGTTCGTTGAATCTCTTTTTCTTGTTGCCTTCTTGCTCGAGATGTTGATCCTACTAACACCATTCTTTGATCTGGATTCCGTTGTTCACTTCTTGATATTTGTCTACTTGACATTACCTCCTGATTTCGTATTTTTGTCACAGCTGGTCTTTCCTCTCGCTGAATTACATCTTTTAAAACTTGATTTTCGGTTGCTAGTAATTCAATTCGATGGTTGCTTGCTCTTTGTTCCTTTCTCATTTCATTTATTTCTTCTAATAAATCCTGTATTTGCTGCATCTTTCTTTGAGAGCTCCCATGATCTGAAGAAAAATTCTAAACCACTGTATTTGGTGTTAATTCTTGATTTGGGGTATGATTTCCCTCGTTACTTTGTTACTGTCCTGATTCTCTTCCTTCCTCTTGTTCATCCTCCCAGTCTTCATTATTATTTTGGTTCCCAGAATTAGCGTCTTGAGACATATTTTTCAGAATCTGTTGTTTCTTAACTATTTTTCGCCTTGCTGATTGCTTTCCTTTCTCGATATCTAGAAATTTTCAGAAAGTCAGTCAAATGAACTCTTACACATTAAAATCATAAGAGATCCTATTTATTACTTTAATTGTAAATTCTTCCTATTAAAAATCTGATTTTTCCCAATTCATAAAATCCTTTGTTTCATATTCTTATCTATCTTTTCAAACATTTTCCATGTCAATAAAACATGCTTATGTAAATAAACTTTACACTCATTTTTTGTATCTTGCAAAATTGAATTTTCCAATCTTTTCTTTTAAATTCTTTCAACCATATCCGTTCTTTTCTTAATAAAAATGTTTCTTTCTTGGACGATTTTGTTTTTGAAATTAAAACCTTTTTTCCTTCATCAGGTAGGATAAATCCTTTAATCGTCCCTGTTTCTAGCGCCAAATTGTTTATGCCAAAAATCTTTTCGACTAAACGACCAATCAAATTCTCATATATCAATTAAAGATTGAAATCGATTAACATCCAAAGATCTTTGTATTGATTTTATAAAATCATTTCTGTACGATACATAAAATCATTTCTGTACGATACATATGATCACCCAAATTTAACATTTTCGGTCTATGAACTTTACATTCTTCAATTAAGTACAAAAATCCCTACTTAATCTAATTACTTCTCCTAGATTCATACCTAGAAATTTCTTCTCTTTCTTTCTAAGGTTTTTCTCCTATTTTTCCCGACCCTCTTTTTGTTGTCCGGCTTCTTCTATTTATAGATTTATTTACTGGGTCCCTCTTTGTGCAACGCGTCATTTTCTCCAGTCTGGTCATCGTTCCTTGATCGATTCTTCTTTGGGTCGATGCTCTCGTGTCATTTTATCCAGCCTTGTCGTCATTCTTGGATTGCCTCTTCTTTGGTTCGATCCATTTTATTTCGATGTACCCATCGTTCTTGTATTTCCTCTTTTATCTGGTGCGATCACTAGTTGACAGATCACTTTTAATTGCTTCTTGGTTCGATGCTTTATATATTCAACACGTGTCTTCCTATCTTTATAGACTTCTGTTATCGCGATCATTAAAATAATTCGAGTAATTATTACTTTTACTTTCTCGATTATCAAGATAATAGAGTAATCATTATTTTTACTTTCTCGATCTGTCATCATTTAATGCTGTTTGTTTCATTCGATGTAATCCAACTTTCTCGATCATATGTGTCCTTCATGCAATTCATCGTTCAGATGCTTCGTGTCTTTTCGATATTTGATATCTTTAATATTGATTGTGTGATTCTCGCTCTTTTTAATTTGGTTGCTTCCTATCTCGATCTTCTTCCACGTGTCATGCTTCTTTTATTTACTAACAAAGAGGAATATGTCTAACCTATGTATATATATATATCCACAGGGACGGGCCTATGAAAGGGTTAACCGGGGCTAAAGCCCAGGTAGGTCTCCTTATTTTATTTATTTTTACTAAATATTATGCTTGACCAACGCTATTAGCCCAGACCTGAGAACGAATTTGAGTCTCCCTACGTCCGTCCCTGCATAACCACGAGAAAACCTAGTTAGATACACCAATATTCTTTTCTTAGAGGAGGAAGCTAATATAGTACTATGGATGTACTTGCGGGAATAATTAAACAATCAAATTTTAATATGATGCGAGTAAATACTTGGGATCAATTACCAACATGATTTTCACCGGAACGTAAACAATTAGCAACTGTAGAGCATGTAATTGAAGATGGATTAGCGTACAAAGACGGCGCTAAGCGCTTGTTTGAACAAATAAAAGACCCTGTAGAGGATATGTCAATGATATCTGGGACTTTCACATAGCATTCAGAACAAGAAGAATAAGGTGATGATGATGAATTAGCATGCAAAGGCAACATTAAGTGCTCGTTAAAAGCAATAAAGTGTTGCGGACATCCAAATATCCTGGGTATACCTGGTAAAACTAAGGCGTCAATTGAATTGCTTAAGGCAACTAGATCGTATTAGCTTGAGTATATCTGCATTTAATTAAAACCTGCCTGGCGAAGACGGTATCAACTTGAGTCCATTTTACAATAAAGTGAAGCTTCTAAGAAATCTTAGCACTGATGATGTTATTTATAGAAAATATCCTAAGACATTTGCCAAAGGTCTATCTTTGAATTGGCGTTCCACGCAAATTGCATGGCCACTGACAAAATAAACTTGCTATCACATTTTAGTACTACTTATTTTATCCCAGAATAATTACAGCATTCAATATGTACAAGTAGAACCAAAAATAATAAAGTCACTAAATAAATCAATCAATTTTCATAAACTGATACGGGAATACCTAGAAATTAAATTAATAGTTTTACCGGTACTAATTAACAAACCCATCTTTGTTAAGTTCTTAATTACTAAGCAATCAAAGATAAGCAGATGATGAGGGAATCAATTACAAAAATGGGTCAATATATCTACTGGTCTTTTTACTACGCACCACAAATAACTCTAAAAGGGACGCCCTGATGAAGAACCAAATCCAAATTCCTTGAAAAACCCATCATATTCGTCAGCACCACCACCATTATTAATAGACCATGTTGGGGATGATCTAAAGTAATAACAATTAGGATAGTAACGGTTTGCAGTTTCTTGAGAAACTGATGATAAAATGCTTGATGACCCAATTTCAGAACCAAAATTTAGTGGTGGTGGATACGAAAATGGACTAACTGGATGATTGTTGCACGTTAATGGAGATAGTGAATTGAGTTGATGATTGATTTGGTTGTTTTTGTTATTAGTATTCAGACTGAGATAATTGGGTTTTGGTGGTGGTGGTGCAGTCATTAGTTTTTTCTTCAATTTAGTGTTCCAGTAATTCTTCACATCATTATCTGTGCCTGGAAGCTGTGAAGCAATAATAGACCACCTAACATACATAAACTCACCACCATTAAGATCAGACTCAAAATGATAATCATCTTCATTTTGAAATATAATTACATACTATAATTAATAATTAGACTTGCCTGCTTCCAATATTTTTGTAGAGAGTGCAAATTATATTATCTTCTTCTTCAGAGTAATCTCTATGTTTAATATCTGGCCTTAGATAATTAAGCCAGCGTAATCTACAATTCTTTCCGCATCGCTTAAGTCCTAAAAATAAATTAAGGAATTTTGAACCATAACCAAGAAAAGTGCACGTACCAAATTAAAAGTTCAAAATGCATAATCTCAGAAAAAATTAGTGAAGAAAATGAGATGATGTAATTTGAAGTTGAATTGAAAGTGAGCATGAAAATTCTTACCAGCTTTGTGGGGTAGAGAAATCCAGTTACTACCAGTTCCATGTCTGTGTATATAATACTTGAGAATTGTGTCTTCTTCAGGAGACCATGGTCCTCTTTTAACACTCGCTTTATCACAACATGGAGCTCTGCCCATTTCGCCTTGTCTTTCTGCAAATGACAAACATATCTGATCAATTACACTACTACTGACTGATACCACAACCACAATATCTGGTGAAAACCTCTTTAGGAAGTGCCAGAGTCCAGAGATCAAGTAAAGTTCAATATCTCTGTTTAAGCAATTTAAAGAAGGGATTATATAACTTTGTTTGACAGACACAGAGAGATAGAGTCTCTTGACTGCGTCAAATTGCAGACATAGGGGAGTTTGTTTGTACGATAGCTAGCTGTTTAGATACCAATTAAGAAATTATTTTTTACTGGAAGCTAAAAAATCAAAAGTTAGTTTAGATAAAAGTTAACTTCTTATAAAACAAAATAATTATGCTTCTGACTTTTTGAATTGACTACTATCACTAATATCCAAACTGCCTCCAAGTGTTGCTCCTTTAGAAGAATTTGATAAGGAGTGAAAACAGGACCAGAACTGGACTTTTGGTTCTCTAATCAATACAAGTACACTTGAGTTGCGGTGTGAGTTATATATTAGTAAGAGGGTGTTTGGACTTTAAAAGTAAAACAAAATCACTTTTTACGAAACAATTTTTTTATTTCTAACTTTTAAAATTGATTTTTACGTTTGGAGAAGCAGAAATATTTATGCTTCTGGTATCGAAACATCCTATAAATAAATGAACTATTTCCTTTTTTTTTTGTTGATAATCCTAATCGCTACAAAGGACCTTTCGTGTATGCTTTGTCACTTTCTCACTGGTGGTGACACAACATGTTTTTGATCGTTTATTTTCTTACTCAGTTTGTATCTAGTCCAACAGATATTCCGCTTGTAGCTAGATGATTAATTAGAGTGGCTATACAGGCACGTCCACACAATTCTAATAGTTAAATTCTTACTCATCACCAACTGTGCATAAGGTTTTAGTGGATAGGTGTCCACCTAGTTTGATTGAGATACACAACATTCGTCATTCTATAGCTGAAAATACTCCATACCCCCAAAAAATTTCTCAACAACTTTTCTCATAATACGTGTTGTTCTACTGGGTCATGACTGTTCAGTAAAAATCCACCGCTTCTCTAAAGGGTTCATGGCCTCTTAGATCTATGATTTAGATGGGTGGCATAGGAAAAAAATGGCCGGGGCAAAATTTGGGCACCGAGTAACTTCCGTGATAGCCATGCATGTTAGCATTTTTTTCTTAGGAAGACTACGTACAAATTGTTTTTTGACTTCTGACTACATATAAAATCACCAATAAGGACAAGACTCAGATTTGGTTCACACAACACAAGATGCTGACATAAAAAACATAACATTATTGGACCCATACAGTGTGAACAAGATCCTCTCCTTTGAACTTCAATGAACACACACTTCTGGTATGTGGTTTTGTACGTGAACCTAGGCATTGTTGGCTTACAATAAAGGAGCTTGTCACTTGTTGGGGGAAGTTCTTGGTCGTAACATGACTGGGTTTTCTTCTCTCTTAGCTTGCCATATATCGTATTTCAATGATGTCTATTAGAGTTGAATTACACCACTGCATATCAGTGGATGCTTAAAAGCCTATAGGTAGCACTAAAAGGTGGTTAAATTGGAAACGTTTTAGGTGGGGGATAAGATCTGGTTGAAGCGGCATTAGTGTCCTCTTTGCCAGTTATTTGATCGGAGAAATAATGGTGCAATCAAAAAGACCCCGTTAACATAAAAGTGTAAGAGGCAAATTTAGCCAGGTGGAGATTAAAATCACGTCTGATAATTGGACAAAAGTTAAATCAATGTATCTTCAAGCATGATGTAAATACGTAATTTAAACAACCGCTTGATAACTCCAATTTAAAATACATTCCATGATGTGTGAATATAAAACATGCTCTGTTGAAGGGAGAATATAAAAAAGATGGGCTGCATATATGGGCTAAAAGCCCTATAACACGTTAAGCATGATTTTTTGTTCCAATAGACAAAATTACAAACAACTCGCCTACATATGAGTTAACGTTGTTATGGATTAAATTTCTGAAACGATTTCGGGGTACTGCTCAAGATAATCGATTGATCGTGCGACAATGGAAAAGTTTATGTTTTGATGTGTGTTTCATCATAATATATTTGGTTTTCAGGATGTTACTATAGTCCCATTCTGTACAGTTGTATGATGAGAACCGGCAAAGCTTGTAAATTATACTATTTTTATTCTAGGAAAAGTGATATTTTTTCTTTTTTTCTTTTTATCTAAAGAGCTAGGGGAATGGTGCACTTTAATGACATAAGCTTTACAATTTTTGGAGTTACCGACTCCTCAAGACTTCAAGGGTGGCAAACTCAACAAAGGGGCTCTTTCGCTTGTCTTTGGCATGTGTAAATAATTACCCCGGCTCGTAACTCTAATGTAGCAAAGTGAAAATTTTCCAATCCAATACGCTAGAATCATCAGATGCCTATTTCAATGCCAGCCAAGTAGCTAGTGCTTTTATTAACGGAGGCTGAAACGAATTGCCAAATTAATTTCGAAAATAAATGAAAATACATTCAAAGAATTTTAACCAAATAATCAAAATCCACTTGTGATCTTTTAATTAATCCTCCTACAGTTCATACGAATTTCTCCTGAATTTCCTTCCAATGGCTTATTTCTTCCCATTTTAACCATGGACTTCCCAAAATCAGCTGCAAATGCACCGGCATTAGTACTATATTTCCTCACTAATGCATCAGTTGATACACCGTTAAACAATGCTTGATCGGAGTGAAGTAATCCTCTTTTCTTCACCAAATTTCTGAAGTACAATATATCGAATTTGGTAGCCGTGGGACCTAATGGAGCGAGTCTGGTGTCACCGCCGGACAAAGGGCACGTTGATTTTAGGTTTGTAGCAAATGATGGGTCGATGTTTGAGTCATTGTAGATTCTATCTTTGAACTTGCTACACTGTGAAAGCCCTATTGCATGTCCACCTGACAATGCAACTAGATCTGTTTCATCTAATCCAGCATTTTGGAAGTTGGTTTTGAGAGCTGGGAGGTCCATGAAAGGGGCAGGTAAGGCATTGTTCGCGTCGGTTCTGCTCGCTGTAGTTGAATCTCTTCGACCTAGTTCTACATTCCATGCCTGTCCTCCCAACTGCAAAAGCAAGGGCAAGAAAATAGTACTGGAATCAGCATTGCATATTAAAAAAATTGCCCTCTAGTCAGAAACTACAATTGCTCAGAAGTCATATCCATGTAGTAGTTTCCTTTTATCTGGACAACAGAGTCGCGGGCAGCAACGGCCAAGATATCGGCACAAGACACAACTTGGAACCACAGACTTTGTCCACCTCTGACTTGATTTTGTCTACTTCTTCAAACCCTCTTATTGAATTGTTATTGGCGAGTGCAGTCTTCTCCCCATCTATGGTTGAGGTGCTATCAAGAAGAACGGATCCGTCGCAACCGTATATAATCGAAGGCCAATAACATAATCAGATTACTTGGTGATGGTTTAGATTTTCAATCAACCGTTAAGCAAGATATAGTAATTATACTTTGCATGGTTAAGCAGAGGTTGTTAATTATGAATATGCAGTCACTCTTACATTAACGAAACAATCATGGAAATGAAGTCTAAGCAAATAAGCACCCATACGACCCTCACGGTTCACCGCATCGGCAACCACTTTCTTAATGGTTGGAAGAACCTCTGGACAAGCCTTTTCATAGAAAGTTGTGGAGAGTGCGTCTGAGGAAATTGTTGCCATTGACACTAAAGACATCGCAAGAACGAAGTAAGAGAAACCACTGGTACTATCAGCCATATTGATCGACGCGACTGTGTGCTTAGTAATCAAACTCCTACAATATATGTAAACTCTATATGCTTAAACTTTGTCTCCAAATATTGCTTCTTATAGCTGCATTGACATTGGTATTTATAGGGTATTGATTTTAGGATTGTCATGTACAAGTATGTTCTTGGAAGATGGTTTTAATTAATTTCTACATATAATGCACCATTTTTGGACGGGACGGACAGCGGACTTCTACAGCGGCTGCTAGCTTACCTATTTTGAAATGTTCTTCTGTACATACAGAATAAGTTACACACAGTGAGGATTATGACTGAGTCTTCTGCCAGGGCACTTAATGCCCTTATTTTGTAGTATACGTCCTACTGCTGGAGGGTGCAAAGTTGTGGGGGTTTCCTATTGGAGTGTCTTTATGTTGAATTTATTAGGACGCTGACCTGTAAATGGACTTTTAGTCAAAACGTTGCTTACCAACGAATACTGGGCTTCTTTTTTTATCAACAAAGAGTGGGCATTGTTGAAAGCCAACACGCCCTTTACCCCATCCAACGTAAATGGCTATGGGGTTATCTTTATTTTTTGAATCAACTATGGGGTTATATAGTAGTTGGTCTAAATATTGTTTTTACCCTTCCTTCAATAAAATTAATTTCACTTTCATTAATTTGTTACATACCATCTGAATCTCTTTTTACTTCTTCTTAATTTTTACTGCCGATTGCTTATCGATTCCTCGATTCAGTGAAAATAATTTGAAGATTTATTTTAATCTAGAGCCAAGTCAGGGTCGGAGCCATATTTTTAAAATAAGGCATGTAAAATATTTCCTTATTCATACTAGGGGTGTAAAATAGGGAAATCATTTCGCACCAGAAAACGTATTAAAATTTATAATATTGGGCTTGAGAGTAAGCTAGACTAGATATACCCATGTGCTAAGCTGGTTCCACACTTAGGTCAAGTGGTGTGCATCCAACAAGGAAAGCCACCATTCTCACGAAGACTATGGCCGACATGTTTAAGTTTATAGATTTTGAGAAAACTGTTTAATCCGTCATCTGGTAGATTGATCTGTGACCTAGATTTTTTCTCCCAGGATAAAATTTGCAGCTAAATCCAAAAGTTGCCTAATGATCTACAATTACAAGAACATCATGAACGAAAATCTACATTACGACCTCACCACCACGAACCAGTGACTAAAAACATGTCAATCTAAGTTCAAATCTAGTATTGTAGTGCAAAAATGAGCCTCAAGATTCAAAATTTACGATGTAACCCATTATATGCATCACTACGACGGTATGACCATATATTCGGCGTTACCTATTTTTCGCCGCCTCGTGACTTTAGGCCTATTAATTTCCATCTATGTTTATCCGCTCTCTCTTGTCAAAAAATAAGATCTTTATCCGTTTACCTTTCTCTCAAGATATGAATCCCGCCATCATGAAATTTTGTCCATCCTTATGTCCAGAAATAGTGAAATGTCACTATTTCTACTGATACTTGACGTGAATAGGCCAACTAATAATTGCGGGTACTTTTCCTCTTCACTCAGGATTTGACCACCTGAAAAAAGACATTTCCTTATAACCGTTGGATCAATCTACTTTTATCCGGCTCAGCTTTTTAGTAGATAAAAACGGTAGGCATGTACTGAAAGTGAGATTATGTTTGTACATGTGAAAACACGCTTGAATTGACGATTTTAAATTTTGATAAACAGGAAGAAAAAAAAATCAATGGAAAAACGATTAAATGTTATTTTTGATGGGATTTGGGAGGTGATTTATTAAGAGAATGGTTCAGTTGGTATTGTTGGATTGACATTATCCTAGGTTTTTTCATTGAACACTGCACTTCTAAAATGAATACTTCTTTCTTCCAAGTCATATAAACACAATTTATATTTTTAGTTGTTTTTAGATAGCTAAAGTTCTAATTTTTAGATAATTTTTTCATATATACTCTTATTAATATTATTAGTATTATACTAAATGAAACGTATTTATGTTTCTAGTTTTCATCAAAAAGGAAAGTAACATAGGAAAAAAGATAAATGTTTATAACTTTTATTATTTTTTTTAATTCAATATAAACATGTTTTATGCTTTATAATTTGGACGGAGAAAATATATCTTTAAGGAGATTTGAGTTTTGATTATAGGTTTCTAGTTTTTCCATTGGCAAAGGTAGTTGGACATTCGTCTCATACTAATTTTTCATATCCTGTTTTAATTATGATAACATTTTTTGACAAATTGTTATTATCCACATATGATAGAGTCGTAAATTTTATATATTTCTTGTAATCTTTATAAAAATCTTCTTTTTTTATCAAAAAGCATAAAAATAAAAATAAATATATTTAGTGTTCAAAATACGAGATGAATCTTAACATACATATCGAGAAAAACACTTTCTTTTGTATATATTTTTTTAAAAATATTCTAGCAAGAAGTAATTTTTCATTTAGTCTCAATAATATAAAGAAATGAGATGCACATATGGTTACTTGACAGGTATGATATTGCTTGCAATCTGGAATCTCATTTTCTTAATATAAATAGGTCTTCTAGCTCTCCTCCTTCTATTAATTACCATGATTTTATTTCCCCGTGAATCTCTTTCGAGGATAATGTTAAATTGGTCATTGTTCCTATTATCGAAAAATCAAAGTTGTTGTGCATGACATGAAACCATAGACAACTCTAGGAACTGACGACTTTTTACATGGCTTCTATCAGTTAATGTGGGATATTATGGGTTTGGACTTAGTAAAAATGGTACAACCCATTTTTTATTGTGGGTATATTCTGAAACAGATGAACCATAATTTCATCTTATTGATTTCGAAAAGTAATAGTCCTAAGCATAATGCGGATTTTAGAGCAATCAGCCTTTGTAATACCTACTGAAAAATTATCTCTATATTTTGACCTCTAGTATCAAAGTCATTTTGCAAAAAACTATTCTCCTTTCCAAACAACATTCATATCCGTTAGATGCATAACGGATAACATTGTAGAGGCTTATCAATTAGTCGATTGCATTAAGAAGAATAAAGTTTAAAAATGGCTAGATGGTCATGAAATTGAAAATGTTTAAGGCCTTTGATGGAGTGGAGTGGTATTTTTTTTATTAATATTTTGGAAAAGCTAGGATTCTATAAGTCTTTTTGTAACATGATCAAGCAACGCATTAGTACTTTTTTCATCTGTAAATTACTGAATGATGCATCAGGTGAAGTGTTTACTCCTCAAAGAGGTCGTAGGTAAGGGGATCCCCTTTCCCCGTACTTATTTATTATGTATATGGAGTCTTTCTTCGGAACTTTAATAACCAGGCGAATTTGAGGGCGACTAATAAAACCAAATAAGGTCATTTTGAAGTAATCTCAATACATCTCTTATCCATATATTTTCTATAATGGCTAATCTAACCTTGCTTAATTAGTATTAAGTTTGATTAATTAGTTAATTAATTTGGTTATAGTTAATGTTAGATGATGAATTTGAGTTATAGTTTTGGAATAGAAATTGAGAGTGTGTTAGAGAGGAAGAAAGAAGAATTTTTGGGAAATCAAATTTTACCTAAATTCAATCACAAACATGGATGGGTATGAGGAAGAAGGTGAGATTGAACATGAAGAACATAATATTGAAGGTTCAAATACGTTTAGAGACGACGATTTGGGTTATTTGTTGGATGATCCAAATTTTGGTGTGGAAGAAAACCTAGACGATAAATCACATCAAAATGAAGATAATAATGCATCAAACAATCAGGTATTGTGTTAAGAAGCTCAAAACCCAATTTGTATGCGTTTGTATGTGATCGGCAACAAAAAACATTCATTTTTGCATGCATTTAATGTCATGGACGTCCCATAATCGGTAGTTTATGGTACTCCATAAACTACCGATTATACGTATGTTCCAAAATAACTGAACAATCGGTAGTCTCGTGAAGTTTACTACCTACCGATTATACAAAATCCCCAAATTGATTTTTTTTTTTTTTGAATTTATTTTTATATAATCGGTAGCTTAAGAAAACTTATTGACTACCGATTATGTTAGTCGCCCCAAATTGAATTTTTTGGAATTTTTGTTTGCATAATCGGTAGTTTAGAAGAACTTATTATCTACCGATTGTGTTAGTCGCCCCAAAACTGAATTTCTCCAAACCTACAAAGATATTATTTTGCAAGCTTTATAATCGGTAGTTAATATCATATAGTTACCTACCGATTGTATTATAATCGGTAGTGTTGTAACACACTAAACCTCCGATTATATGTGTATAAGACTTGACTTGATTTCTTCCTACAATCGGTAGTTTATGAATACATATTAACTACCGATTGTAGATAATCGGTAACACGGGAATATTATTAACTAACAATTGTTGGTAATCGGTAGTAAGTGAGCGTAATTAACTACCGATTATCATTCTCTAACTTATTGTTATTTTACGTAGATTATTGAATGGGTTAATCATGTTTCATACGAGGGTCCTGATACTTCCCTACACTATGCAAATAATTTGGTACGCTACCTACCCACTCTTAACTTGTCCTGAGAATGTATGTTACATGGTTAGGCTTATAATATTTGTTTTGTTATATGCACATTAAGACATTTGGAAGTAAGGCGGAGGCAAAGGAATGGCTTCTCAACAAGGCAAAAGAGAAGATGTGCGTTGTAGTTCAGAACAATTGCGTGAAAGTTGATCGATTTGAAATGATTTGTGAGAGAGGTGGCGAGCGAAAGAGTCATATGAGAAAGAATTATAAATACGTAAAGAAGACGTAGAGGATATACCGAGGTAATTCAAAGAAGATTGGATGCCCATTTAAGATTACCTTCCATAGTCCCGAAGGTAAGAAAGGAAAAGTATGGAAAATGTTTAGAGTTGTTAATGGTCGTCACAACCACGAAGATCCGGAAAATCTTGTGGGCATGTAATGGTTGCCAAGTTAAAACCAAAGGAAATGAAGACGGTGAAGTCTATGAGGACGTAATGAAGCGAGTTCAATCCTATATAAGATAAAGGCGGACGACCCCAACAACTTGTCTTTGTTGTCTATAATTTATTCGGCGCTAGCAACGATCAAAAGGACGAAATGGGATGGTCGAATGGTTATGCAACAATCAGAGTGGTTAGCCGAGAAACACAATTACACGTTGAGAAAAGAAAAAAGGGATGGTAAGGTGATTCGTATTTTCTTGGCACATCCGAAGATGATCCAATTGGCTCAATGCTTACATCAAATTTTGTTGATAGATGTTACTTACAAGAAAAACGGGTACAACATGTCGTTGTTGAACATCGCTTGCTACACTTCGGACAAATGCACATTTACGGTGGTTTGGGGTTTAATGGATGCTGAGAATGATGTGAGTTTCATTTGGATATTGCAAACATTAAGCTCGATTTATAATGGCGAGCATTTTCCAAGGGTTATTGTAACAAATAACGATACAGCCTTGATGAATGCAATAAGGTAGTGTTTCCGGAAGCCCGGAATTTGCTTTGTACGTGGCACATTCAATGCAACATCAAATCCAATTGCAGATATCATATCCAAGCTAAAAAACGCAACGAAGGTACCAAGAGGTCCAGGGAAGAGGATAAACGTATTAGTAAACTAACCGTGGAAGAACGAGAAGAAGAGAAAAGGTTGGCGGATGAAACGTGGGTCGAGGATGGAATAAAGTGATATTTATTTCTAAAAGCATGGGATAAGATAGTTTGGTCGATGACAGAGGAAGTTTATGAATACAACTTGAAGAAATTTGAGGATGAATGGGGCAAGAACTATCCCAAACCAGTTAAGTATTGCAAATCACAATGGTTGGGACCGCATAAGGATAAGTTTGTGTTTGCATGAACATATGAATATCGGAACTTCAAGAACGAGGCAACAAGCATTGCAGAGGGGTCCCTTTCATTCTCAATCTCCCATATCCCTTTCAATCTCATTCTCATTCTCATTTTCATTTTCCAACTCATTCTCACCCGACCCTTTGAAGCACTAAATATAGTAACTCCATACACTACTGATGAAGATGTTGCCATTGTTAGATCGTGGGTTACGATCACAACGCACGAGTATGGAAGAGCGTACATTACCCAAAATAACGAACCCGTTAATGAAGATTGGATGGTGGATCAGACATCCGATTCTTGGTGGAAGCATTTGTTTAAGATTTTTGTGGGATTAGACGGAAATCAAAATTGTAAGACGTTCAAAGTCATTGGTTTGAGAAGTTGTTTCAATGATTGGAAGCTTTGAAACAGGAAGTGAAAGTTGTAAAAGAAGTTCATCCCACCGAATCTAGTGTGACAAGAGTAAGTGTGTCAATTAATAAGTCGTCATTAAAAAGAGTTTTCAAGCATACAAACTTATAATTGATTTATTTTTTTCAGTGGGTGATGGCTCTCGCCAAATATGAAACTATCCACGGGAAGACGTTTATGCATGAGGATTGCTATCGCATTTTGGAAGAAAGTACCTTGTACCATCTCAACCTATATGCTTTAAGTGTTTAAGTGTAATCTAATGATTTATTGTATTTCATTTCCTTTAATGTTACGCGATGTATGCCTTTTTGATTCAATGAAATGATTTTACGTTCAACTATTTTACAAAAGCAATTAACCAATCAGTACAAGACACCGTTTAATCAGTACATAATCGGTAGACAAAGTACATTAAACTCACCCAATTGTTTATAATCGGTAGTTAAAAAAACAACGTAACTACCGATTGCGCATAATCGGTAGTCTAAAAATCAACTTAACTACCGATTGTGCATAATCGGTAGCTCGAGCTCTACATAATCTACCGATTGTGCATAAAAAATGGAACAGAAAAGTCTATGGACACACGTACAATAGGTAGTTACGTAAAAAAATTAACTACTGATTCTGACTAAATTTGGGTACAAGAATATAATCGTTAGTTTATAACCAAATTATAACCTAAACATAACTACCGATTGTACATGATGTTCATGAGCAATGAAGAACACTAACATAATCGGTAGTTTAATACAACCACGAAGAGCAATAGACCATTTTTCAAACATGGGATTTGGTAATTATTAGTGAAAGTTTTTTTGGTAATTATTTGATTAGTGGAATGGTATTTTAATATTTTTACATACCCCTAGATTATCCCTTAGTCACATCCATGGGATTGGACTAAAAAAATCGTCCCTAATTACCTAATCTTTGCGAAGGCTAATGCAGCTGAAGCTAAATATTTGGCTAAAATGATTGAGCAGTTTAGTCACTTGTCTGGTCAATTATTAACTTTCAGAAGTGAGGTATTGCTATTAGTGATGGTGTTGCTGATAATGTCAGAAATGGAATTTCTAACATCTTGAATATTAAGAAACTTGCTCTAAACGAAAAATATTTAGGAATCCATTGCTCCTTCGAAGGATTAAAGTTCAGTCCTACTCCTCCCTTTTGGATAAGTATAGTGACAGATTGACCACTTCGAAATCTAAGTTCCTCAAATAATCTGGTAGAATTGTCCTAATACAATATATATTGGTGGCCAAGTTTCACATCATATAGTTGTTTTTCAAATTCCTAAATAGTTAACTGACCAAATGGATAGAGTGCAAATGAAATTCTGGTGGAATAAGAGGAAGGGATATAAAGGAGTTCGCATGAATAAGTAGCAGGAGGTAGCTTAACCAAGAGCTTTAGGCGGAATGAACATCAAATAGACTAGCATTCTTAATCAAGCTTTATTACTAACTAAGTTGACTTGGAGAACGATGAAAGGTAAGTATTTTTACAACTCTAACCCCTTTAATGATTATGTTTCTACTGTTGGGGCTTGGATTTGGAAAGATGTGTGTGCAGGCCTTGAAATAATTAAAAAATTTCTTGTTGGGAGGTAGGAGATGGTAACTCAATTCATTTCTGGAAAGACAGATGAGTTGAATCTTTTCCTAGTACTCTCAATAATCAATTTGCTTCTACAGATATGAATCAAGTTTCTCAACTGATTAACATGGACATTAAATCCTGAAATATGCAGCTTTTACAGTCTATGTTTGATAATATTATTGTTGATAAGATTTTAGAAATTAGAATACCCGCTTCTCTGGTAAGGATAAACTTAGTTGACATCCTAGTTCTAATAGGGAGTTTTTTGCCAAGTCAGCTTACAAAGCAATTATAAATGATTTTAATGTTGCTCTACGAATCCATACTAATAACTCTGTCAATTGCAATTATACTGCTCAATAACATTTTGCATTGCCTTTGGAAATGCGTCCATCAATGTCTGTCAACCAGGTATGTAAGGTTATGTCGGAACATCAATACTCAATATCCTTTATGTTCCAGTGGTAGTGAGCCCGTGCAACATCTATTCCTTGATTGTACTTCTGCAACAAAAAAATGTTCAGAGTGCAGTAAACAATGACTTTGGTTAGAGTATAACTAATACCAATATTCATGACTGGATTCTTGGTATGTTCCAGGATAATAACACTCAAATTACTAGTGACGTGATGCTCTAATTGTTTGGTTTTGTGCTTTGGCAAAATCTGAAAAATAAGGTGTAAGAAAGTTTTCAATAATGTTCAATTGCAGGTTAATCAAGTGGTCCATATATATGTTCCAAACTGACTAGCAATAGTAACTCAGCTAATTATGTTATTCATACTGTTGGAACTTGGAAATGGCCAGAGCAGGGATTTACCTAGTTAAATTTCGATGGTCCATTTAACAAAATAACAAATGATGTAGGTTTGGGACTAATCCTGAGAAATAATGCAGGTGATACGGATGGAGTTAAATGTTGCTATACAAAGGCAATAGATCTTGAACTGGCAAAAGCCAAAGAATTACTTGCATGATGTGGGCTAAAATGAAGGGTGTGAGGAGGTTGCATATGGAAGAAGACTGCAACAATGGAATTCTATCTTTGAAGGGTAGTTTTAGTTTAGTATAATAGACATCCAGAAAATTAATCATGGATTGTCTGAATATTTTGTCTACTTTTGACAATTGGGTAATAATTTATGTTAACAGAAATGTTAATCATGTTGGGGATTCTTTAGCAGTACATGGTAGAAATTTCACTCAAAATGAAAAGCGGATAGATAACATACCCTGTTGAATAGGGATGTATATGCAAAAGAAATGTGGTTTATAAAAAAAATCGCTATCAATAAATCTCCTTCTCTTATTTATAAAAAAAAAAAATTGGAAGTTGGTAGTAACATAAAGTTGGGATTGGAACTTCACTTAAATACAATTTTATGAGCCAAAATTTTGTATTTTGTCTCTAACTTTTTCTAGATAAATTGAATAATAGATATTTCTTTGGACCTTTAAAGTAAGACTTCTATAAAGGTCACCAAATTTCACAAAGATTATTGGATTATTGATATGAAACAAAATTATTTTCACCTCTAGATTAGTTTTTTTATTTTATTTTTTGATCGTTAAATCTGTTGAATTGTATTTCCACAGAATTTGATAACCCTCTATTTAGTCATATTTTAAAATGTCTTTACACTAAACATCTTTTTTTATAGATAAAAAAAATAAAAATACAACAATTTTTTGTGGAATAATTTTTTGTATTTTGTCTACTTTTGATAATTGGGTGATAACTTATGTTAACAGAAATGTTAATCATGTTGTGGATTCTTTAACAATACACGGTAGAAATTTCATTTAAAATGAAAAGTGGATAGATAACAATCCCTATTGGATAGGGATGTACGTATATACAAAAAGATTGCAGTTTATACTTTTTTTGCTTTGATAAATCTTTTTTTTTTTATTAAAAAAAATATGGTTTACAAATGACTTTTGAAAATCAGGCGCCTCCTCGTCTTGATTTCGGGCATGAAAAAAGAAGGTACTTTCGGCTGCTTTTTCATTTTGAAAAGGACGCCTAGAAACACTGGTGTGTACACCTAGATAACTAGAATGTCTCACACGAGTGGGGAAGTTGAGTGACTAGGCTTTGATATCAATCACTAAGATAATAAGGGGGCGGAAACCACATATGATCAAGAAGAGAGTACTTATAATCATATGAAAGCCATGAAATCTAGTTGCTAAGAAAAAGGTAGAACCATATACACTGGAAATTTATCGGCTTAATATTTTTTTTGTCTCCCTCCTGACACAGTTTGACACGCAATGATACCTGATTGGCTCAAAATCAATAGTTCTAAAATAATTGTTTGCATTCAAACAAGAACGCGGCGAAAAGCAAGCGTCTGATCAGATAGGCCAAACTTCTTTTTCTTAAGCGAGGACTACGCTGATGAGTGACGATTGACTGAGCGTGCTTTGACAGCTCGTGGTGGAGTACTCTCTGACGGATTCATTCTATTATTGCGTCCTATTCTTGAGGGAGTTATCGGGATTTCTAGCAGATACTGAATTTTTCCTTAACCAAGTTCGATTAAGAAAGGGCGTTAAGCATATCTCCAAGACCTATAAATAGAAGCTTCTTTTGGTCTCTATTTAGCAAAAGGAGATGAGGGGGAACTTAGGAAAAAGCTTTGAGTATAGTCATGGATATCACTAACGGACTTGCGAGAAATAAGCAAGAAATCTCTCAAGTGAAAGAGAAGGAGCTCCAACAGGAATGAATGCTTGGTCTGTTCTGGGAGCATCTCCCTGCTCTCGATCCTGAGGCCGTTATACAAACTATTTGGTCTGACCCAGATATTACAAAAATAACCTCTTACATCATTAGTACCACGATATGTGTATTCAAGGGTAAAATCGTATATTAAACATATCTTTCCATATTTACAGAAATGTCACAGTTTTAAAAATATATGAGAAAACCTCAAACCTATATATTTTTTAAAATAGAAATTGGATTTTGTAGATTTTATACATTTGGAAAGCTTGTTGAATTATTTACGTAATAACAAAAAATTTCATTGTTCTCAAATTTATATTGTTGCAAGAGTCTTAAGCAAACATATGCGGCGAATATAAATTGTTACTTACAGGGGCGGAATCAGTTCAGAACATGAGGGTGCAATTGCACGTCCAACCCAGCTGACTCCCAAGCTCAATATTATAAAATCGGACTTTTTTTTTTTTTTGGTGCAAAATGATCCCGCAAACCCTTTTTACCCCCTACCATGATGAGGAAAATATACACCCCTACTTCAAAAAACTGGTTACGCACGTGCTAATAAAATATCATTATCAACAGATCCCATCTCATCTAGTAATATTAAATATCTACTAAACCACAAGAATTAGGAAAGAAATAAATTCTTGAAATGAGAAAGACCATTGGATGGTACATCCAGTCCCGACTGGTAATCCCAACTGAGACAAGCAGTGGGGATCATTTTGTCCGCACATATCCAAATGATAGAGCAGCTATCCTCCTACCCGTTAGATAACCAATCGGGATTTCCCTCGGGGAACCAGTCGGCCAGTCTAGCATCTCCAAAAAATCATTTACTCCTCCTACCAACGCCCTTTGTGTCGACTAATAGTAAAAGTTTCAAGAAATTAAAGTTAAAAGGAAAAACAAACTGATCCTCCTTTCACTTTAACCAAGTGAAAAAGACATCGACAGACCATAATGGGGAAAACAAATTCGTAATTATGAAATGATCAGTCACATTCCCGCATGTTAATTCAACTGCTCTGCAAACTTTTACATACCTTGCACAAATCATAGAGCTAAAGATCCGAATCTTATCGGCCGCAGTTATTGGAAAAATATGGTCCATGCAATACAAATTAAGTCATTTCTTAACAAGCAATCAACCTGACTTTTAAAAGCTCTCCAGTTCCTCTCTTCCCAAATTCAAACGGCACAATTAAATTACAATCGTTCGTTGTTCATATATTACTTAAGTTTAAATGAAAAAGTAATACTAGTAAAAAAAATTCAAGAATTTTTCCCGTCTTATCCCGTCATGACGACTGATTAGAATTTTTCTTCTGTCTTTTTATTTCCTCTTTTTTAAAAAAATTTGTGGGTAGTCCCTCAATCACATAAATAACGGTTCGTCGATTTGTGGTATTGTCCACCCACTATAGGTGAAGTTGACCCGGTACAATTAAGTATTGAGTGTAAACAAAGTGTAATAGTTTTAAAACAAAATAGCTAATAGGAGAGTGGGTTTCTTTAACCCCTAAGTATTTGCATCAATCAATTTATACCAAGTGTCCTTACTAGAATTCTTGTTTCGGCCAATAGGAATCGAAAATTTCCTCACCATTCAACGTGGAAACTTTATTTATCTAAGCTTTTAAATCTTTAGATTAACAAATCGATACAGACCGTCTATTAACAAGAAACAACAACCTCCAAAACTAGTTCAAACCTAAAAAAAAAAAATGAGCTAGATCCAGATCCCAAGCTTAGACGGTTCCAAAGCCCAGTTTGAATTATTTTACCCACTATAACTATTTTTGCCCATTTACACCTCCTTAGATGTGCATCGACTGTTGACTTGGCCACTATAGTTGATTTCGACCGGTATGGCAGAAATATCGTCGGTTTTACCGGTATCGGGTCTCATCTGATCCGAAACAGCCCATACCTGTGGAACGGTTTTTTCCCGAAAATATCGGCTGATATTGACCGATACGGTTTAACCGAAATGGACGAAATGGACCGGTACGGTCGAAATTAGGGTTTTCAATTACAAAAAAAAAAACAAAGAAAAAGAATTTCCTTATCATTGTTCTAGGATTTTCAATTATTAATCATGTTTTTTATGGTATTTTAGAAAAATGGGTATTAGTTTTATATCTTAATAGGTCCAATATATAATAATTATAGGTATAAAATGTGTGGACCGATATTTGCCGATATTTGAAATCAAAATATTCCCGATACAAAGATATACCAATGTATCGCTCTCAACCGATACAAACCGAAATCCGATATTGACTACATTGGACTTGACCACTTGTTCTTCAAATCTGCTCCGCCACTGGCTACATCCTACAAGTTGTTTGCTCCTGGTTCCTGCAGACCCTAGTACAAGTCGTTTAGTCCTGGACACAATAACAAAAACAAAAGAAAAATCTAGAACATACCACTTAATAGGCATTTGCTCCCTCACAGCCAATTGGTGTGAGTCAACAGTATAATTTTTGTTGATATGCCTTGAATCAGTTGTTGACCGGAATGTGTGTAATTCAGTATTATGCTCTATAATAAAACTCTGCTTTCTCTGTTGTGGATGTAGCTAGCGTAACAGTTAGTGAACCACGTAAATCTCTGTGTCTCGATGTCTATTATTGTTCTCGTTCGATCTCTCGTTACAACAAATTGGTATCAGAGCTAGGTTCGATTTCCGCCGAGAACGATGTCTGGATCCATGATGAAGATCGACAGGTTTACCGGGAGAAATAGTTTCAGTCTGTGGCAAATCAAGATGCGAGCTTTGTTGAAGCAACAAGGTCTTTGGTTGTCGTTAGCTTCGGATAAGAAGGGCGCAGATACATCCACCGCTAAGTATGCGACTATGGAGGAGAAGGCTCACTCAACGATTATGTTGTGTCTTGCGGACGACGTAATCACTGAAGTCGCAGATCAGGAAAAGGCCGTCGCTTTGTGGTTAAAGTTAGAAAGACTCTACATGACGAAATCACTGACCAACAAGTTGATGATGAAGCAACGTCTTTTCAGTCTGCGCATGTCTGAAGGTACGCCTCTTAGAGATCACCTAGATCAGGTTAATACTATTCTGCTTGAATTGCGTAATATTGATGAGGTGGTGGAAGATGAGGATGCTGCCTTAATGTTGCTGGTGTCTCTGCCTCCGTCGTATGAGAATTTTATAGAGTCTTTTATTGCCGGAAAGGATACTATAACGCTGGAAGTGGTTAGGTCGTCTCTTCATACCAGGGAGATGCGGCATAAGGCTGCTGGAACAGGTACAAAAAATCAGGCTTCCGGGTTGATGACAAAAGGAAGCAAGGACGGTAAGAAGGGCAAGAAAAATTCCGGCTATAAATTACTAAAAGACGTCTGTGCCTACTGTAAAGAGAAAGGTCATTGGAATAAGGAATGTCCTAAGAAGAAGAAGCAACAAGAACATAACTCTGGATCTGCAGCAGTAGCTCAATGTGGAAACACTTCAGAGGGAGATTTTGTTCTGCTACCAGATGATTACACACATCAGTCTGATGTGTGGTTCCTTGACTCTGGGGCGTCCTACCATATATGTCCCAAAAGAGAGTTATTTATTACGTACAGCCGTGCAGATGGGGGCAGTGTCTCTATGGCAAACGGTTATGTCTGCAAGGTGGTTGGAATCAGTTCAATCAGGTTTAGGACACATGATGGGAGGCTCTGCACATTGAAGGAAGTCGCATGTGCCACTCTTGACAAAGAATCTGGATATCTTTGAGTCTGCTAGACAACAAGGGTTTCAGTTTCAAAGGTGAAGGTGGAGTTTTGCATGTTTGCAAAGAATCTGATGTGATTCTGAAGTGTGTCAAGCATGGAACTTTGTATGTATTACAGGTTTCAACAGTCACAGGTTCTGCAGTTGTTGCTTCAGCTGAAATTCAGGGATCTGATATGACCAGACTATGGCATATGAGGCTTGCTCATATGAGCGAACGGGGAATGCAAATTCTCTCAAAGGAAGATCTTCTCGGGGGTCATAAGACCAAGAGCCTTGTTTTCTGTGAGCATTGTGTTTTTGGGAAGCTACAACGCATCAAGTTTCCTAAGGCATTTCATCGGACCAAAGGCACGCTGGACTATATCCATTCATATTGTTGGGGTCCCTCTCGTGTTGAGTCTCTGGGCGGTCACAAGTATTTTCTGTCTATCATTGATGATTATTCCAGGATGACTTGGATATTCATGATGAAACATAAAAGTGAGGCGTTCAGTAAGTTCAAGGAGTGGAAGACACTGTTAGAAAATCAGGTTGGGAAGAAGGTCAAGAGGCTGCGAACAGATAATGGTCTAGAATTCTGTTCATCTGAGTTTGATGATTTCTGCAAAGATCTGGGTATTGCTCGCCATCGCACAGTCAGGGCCACACCACAGCAGAAATGGTGTAGTATAAAGACTGAATTAGACGCTTTTAGCGAAAGCAAGGTGTATGCTTTCGAATGCAGGTCTTGCTAGACGGTTCTGGGCAGAAGCGGTTTCAACAGCTTGTTATCTCATCAATCGGAGCCCACACAAAGGCATTGACTGTAAAACACCTTATGAGGTGTGGACTGGAAAAGATGCCGATTACGCAAAACTGAGGGTCTTCGGCTGCACTGCTTATTATCATGTAGATGAAGGCAAGTTGGAGCCAAGAGCTAAGAAGGGAGTTTTCATGGGCTATGGTGCAGGTGTGAAAGGGTTAGGATCTGGTCTGACAATAAGATTATACTGAGCAGAAGTGTAGTCTTTGATGAAAATTCTATGCTGAAATCCAGAGAGAAGATCACTGATGCACCATAAAATGAGGTTGTTGTTGAGGAGGTGGAGGTGCAATTCAGTCCATAGGAGAATCAGGCACCTAAGTTGGTTGACGACCAACTACCACCATCAGTTACTGAAGAGCAAGATGCAGATGAGTCTGAGAATGCACCACCAGAGGAAGTTGAACATCGGAGCATTGCTACAGACTGACCTAGAAGGGTTGGAATAAAACCTCCAGCGAGGTACAGGTTTGACGATTTGGTGGGTTATGCATTGCAGGTGGCCGATGAGGTGGAGGATCACGAGTCGTCCACCTACAAGGCCGCAGTATCTGGAAACGAGTCAGCACAGTGGCTTGCCGCAATGGTAGAAGAAAGGAGTCCCTTATCAAAAATGAGACTTGGGAGCTTGTAAAACTGCCTGCTGATAGAAAGGTAATTACTTGCAAGTGGGTTTTCAGAAAGAAGGAAGGAATGTCAGCTGCAGAGGGTGTCAAGTATAAAACACGAGTGGTTGCAAGAGGTTTCAATCAGAGAGAGGGAGTGGACTACAACGAGATTTTCTCACCAGTGGTCAAGCACACTTCCATCAGAGTGCTACTAGCCATAGTTGCACATCAGGATCTGGAACTTGAGCAACTAGATGTGAAGACATTTTTCCTGCATGGAGAGTTGGAAGAAGAAATATACATGAGCCAGCCAGATGGATTCCAAGCTCCAGGTAAAGAGAATTACGTCTGCAAGCTAAAGAAGTCCTTATATGGGCTAAAACAGTCCCCCAGGCAGTGGTATAAGCGATTTGATAGTTATATGGTGCATCTTGGCTATCACAGGAGTCCGCATGATTGTTGTGTGTACTACAATGATTTGCAAAATGGTTCACGCATTTATCTAGTTCTGTATGTTGATGATATGCTGATTGCTGCTCAGAATAAATCAGATATTCATAAGCTGAAGGGGTCTTTCAGTGCGGAGTTTGAGATGAAAGATCCGGGTGCTGCTCGGAAAATTCTGGGAGTAAAAATCTATAGGGATAGGAAGAAGAGAAAACTTTTCTTATCACAGGAAGGGTACATCAAGAAGATTTTGAGCAAGTTTGGAATGTCTTCATCCAAGCTTATAGATACTCCAATGGCACCTAACAGCAAGTTTGGAATGTACACGGTTCAGACTTATGAGGAGAAAGAGTACACTCGAGTTCCATATGCTAGCGCAGTTGGAAGTATGATGTATGCTATGGTCTGCACTCGACCAGACTTAGCATTTGTTGTTAGTGTGGTCAGTCGGTTTATGGTTCAGCCTGGGAAGGAACATTGGCAAGCTGTTAAGAGGATTTTCAGGTATCTTAGAGGTACTTCAGATATCGGTCTCTGTTATGGGAATGATACCCGATGTTTAGTGGCTGGTTTCTCAGATTCTGATTATGCTGGAGATGTGGACAATAGGAGATCTATGAATGGTTTTGTGTTCACTCTTGGAGGTTCTGTTGTAAGCTGGAAGGCAACTCTACAACCTACAATTACTTTGTCTACTACAGAGGCAGAGTATATGGCCTTGACAGAAGCTGCTAAGGAGGGAATTTGGTTAAAGGGGATGGTTAATGATCTAGGCCTACATTAGGATCAGGCTATAGCGTATTGTGACAGCTTGAGTGCAATATGCTTAACCAAGGATCAAGTCCATCATGAGAAGACGAAGCACATTGATGTCAGGTATCACTTTCTGAGAAATGGGAAGAGAATTGAAGTGAAGAAGGTAGGGCCAGCTGATAACCCTGCTGACATGTTCACCAAGCCAGTTCCTGAGAGCAAGTTCCAACATTGCTTGGACTTGCTCAATATCACAAGTCAATAGTCTGAGCCCTTGTCTAGGGGCATCTGAGGCAGAGAAAGGTTCTGGCACTGTCATGGTGCATCTGTTTCTGTTGCTGGGAGGATTCAAGTCAAGGTGGAGATTTGTTGATATGCCTTGAATCAGTCGTTGACCGGAATGTGTGTAATTCAGTATTCTGCTCTATAATAACTCTGCTTTCTCTGTTGTGGATGTAGCTAACGTAACAGTTAGTGAACCACGCAAATCTCTATGTCTCGATTTCTATTATTGTTCTCGTTCGATCTCTCGTTACAACAATTTTTTTAGTGAGTTTGCATTCAACCAAATGGATTTCATGTTAAAAGATGATTAAGGTCGTGCTGGTGAATCTTATCACACACAATTCCTTTTCTTTCAATTAAAACAAAGAATTTTATGTTACCACTACATTCTGCTATACTCATTCGAGATATTAGTTACGTACCAACACTCCCATCGTAACTGTGGAATTTTTGATCGATACTCGTGAAATTTGATAAATCCCATAACAATGAATCTACCCTTTACACACCAAAACCCCCGTAGTCGTGGAACTATTGCACGAGATAAAAGTGATGACTGACAAAGAAACCCCTAAAATCTTCAAAGCAAAAGCTAATAAAGCACCAGTCGATCCTCTCCATGTTTTATTTTAAACAACTCCAACATCAAAACCTCAGATTACCATCAACCATTACAGTATAATTTCTCAAACAACCATTATAATACATCAAGCTTATTAATCACTCTACTGACCACACTAATGAACGGTTTATTACGTTACCACATGGATATGTCAATCTCAATAGATCCACTACCTGTATCTTTAAACACAAACATAAGCTACATTTGTCAAGATTAAGACTATATAAAATTCATTAAAAAAACCTTAAACTTGCAACTTGCTAAGATAATTCTAAATTAGTTGCCATATCAGATAAGGATACCTAAGATAAACTCTTTCCACATCACCCCCATCTAAATCAAGTAGAAGGAAAAAGCAATACTTTAATTTAAAAATGGGAGCTTAACTTGATATAACCAAGCAACAAAATGATTGTACTCCTCTTGCTTTGTTTAAAGAAGAAATATTGATCGTTTGCCATTTTCAAAGACACACAAAAGAAGTGGGTACACTACATTTTTCATTCTATATAGGAGCCCAAAAACTTCTTCCAAGACCCCTTTAAAGGACACACACACTAGAGCCAAGAAATTTTGTTGTTCAAGGTGAGGCAATTTTGTGGTTGGAACTTTGAATGCTAAAATATTTTTTTGGCCTAAATGAAGATGCATCTGTCATTGAAATGAGATTTTACTAGAATTTGCAAATAATTTTGAATGTTTACAGACAACATTGAACTTGGTCACACAAAAACACACAACAGTCCATAGATTTTATAAGCATTTTGAAACACAACTAAAACAACCCATGTAATTGATTTAGACACTTGAACAACATTTTCTTAGATTTTATAGAAAAATAATAGAGATCAACAGTAAGAACAAGACATACAAAGGTACAAAGATTTTTCAAATTGAAATTGGACATATATTACATTAATTGATGATTACAAGTAAAGAGTTCCAAACTTCCACATAATAATAATAAGATTAGTAGAGATATTAGAAATGTAATTAACAAAATACATTAAAAACAAAATAAGAACACAGATGGTAATCAATTAGGCTTGCAAATCTTTTTCAGCTAAGGCAAAACCAAAGCAAGCTGTACGACTTTGCTTCTTCATAATCATCATCATCATCATGCTGTGCAGATGAGCTTCCACAGCAAAATGCAAAATCCAAAATCCAAAATAGGAACCCCTTTACTAAACCCCTTCATAATGCATTAAAACTATTCACAGAAAATACCTAGTACCCCGCCAGTTAATACTTCCCCCCCTTTTTCTTCAAAATTCATCTTTCTTCTTCTCGTCTGCTGCTGCAAACCTCCTTTGCATGCTATTCACAATAACAAAAATTAGGGCTTACAGATTAAACCCACACAAAAAAATCATTTGAAACCCAAAGAAGAAAGAAACCCAATTGGCCATTTCAACAAATTTCTTCACTTGACAAGTTCAGACACCCACTGAACATCAGGACCAGAAGAGCCAGGAGCAGAGTCAACTCGTTCGCGTCCAAAGGAATTTTCCTTGCTAAGCTTTTCATAAATCTTTGAACGTAAGTTTCTACCAGATTCAACTCTCTCCATTGCTGGTTCTTCTTCCAGAGAACCACACTGATCCCAAAAATCAAGATATCCAACTCCACCGGACCTAGTTGTAGGAGTCCGTGTTGGAGTTGTGGGCAAACTACTAAAACCAGGACGAAGGCTAGAACTAGCCCTAGGTGAACAAAAACTAGAACTACCAAGAACCCATGAAGAAGGTGCAGATTTCACTTTGTTTAGCTGTAAATTACGAAGATTCAGGACCATTTCATTAACAGAGTTAGACCCAATGATAGACCGACCCATACCAGTACTAGGAGACATAGGTGGTGACCCAGAATTAGGAGACATCGGTGGTGACAGATTCAAAGTAGAAGTAGGTGAAGAACCAACATAATAAGAATCCAAAGCAACACGAAGTGGAGAACCATCATAACTCGGTGGTGATGACTCGGTTCTAGGACTGAGTTGAGACTGACTAGGAAGAATCCTTAGTTGTTCAGGTGTATGAGCAAAGAAACAAACACGACGACGACAACTAGTACCATCTTTACAAGGCTGCGTACGATAACGAGCTGGGTGTAACCAACACTCGAATACGCCGTGAGCGTATTCACAAGTATCCCCTCTTTTACAATTCCCTTTCCGGAAATCAGGACAAGCAGTACCGGAATAATGAAACTTCCGGGGATCCCTTCTTCTTGCTTTCTCACCCGGATGTGCATATGGACATTCAGTCCAATCATGTGATCTTCCTCTTGAACATCTTCTTACTTTGAACTCGTACATACGAAACTCATCACATGAGTAAGCATCAACAACTAATGATAAGTCTGAATCATCTGAATCAAGATCGTTTGATGGTAAATAACGTGATAAAGCTGAAATTGCTTCACTCATACAAAATGGCGAGTAATCACCTCCTCCTCCATTGTTGATGTTGTTGTTACAACCAGAACCAACTCCGCTTACTGGAAGTTGATATAACATACTATTGTTATTGCCGGAAACTGAATCTTGATCATATAGTGACCATGGAGGTACATGAACCATCATTTTCTTTCTCTCTAATAATAAGAAGCTTTGATTTTTCTTGTTTTTTTTCTGTAGAAATTAGGGTTTTGATTTACAGACATCAAACTGAAACTATGAAGTTATAATGAATATAAAGGGGAAGAGAGGTGGAGTTAAATTAACTAACTAGAGTTAGTTTATTAACTATACCTTCTGCTTCATACTAGACTCCTGTGCTGCGGTTTATTTTAAAAAGGGGGTGAAAATGAGAATTTGAAAATATCACGAGATATTGAATTTTTGGCGGATTTGAAGGGACATGTGGAGGGAGAAGAATTTGTGGCAGACATGTGGAGGTAGGTCTGCATTACACTGGATCTCTGTGATTACGACACGTATAGTAATGGAGAGATGTGATAACACGTGGAAGGTAATTAGATGAAGAATAATCTACCCAACACCTGGCGGTGAGGGGTACAGCGAAAAAGACGGTGCACGTCATTGCTACTAACTTTTTCTCGGGGTAGTGTGAAATGACGGTTTTAAGTGTGGTAAGAGGGCGTTAGTTAAAAATTAACGGTTTAGTTTCTGATTTGCGTTTTCCTTTTGGTTGGGGAATTGGATCGTTGTGAATTTTGGATTTTAGGGAAAGTTACAAAACGAAGCCATTAAATTGGTCCAGACTTTTGAAATTACGAGGCCTTGAACGCACTCCTGATTTTAGTGATTAGGTTATGATTTTTTATAATCTTGGATAAATACAACAAATTCTCATTTTTAGGAAGTAGTGGCCGTATTCTTTTAAGATAGTAATGACTAATGAGTTCCAAATCCAGATGATTTAGATTTTTACACTAGGGCAGAAAAGCACAAACATTGGCAATTCTTTTCTTCTTGTGCATTAGAGAGACATGATGTTACTCGTGTTAGTACCAAAAAGTTGCTTTAACACGTGGCAGCAATGTCAGCGGAACACAGTATCCTGATACATCATTCTGAAGCACAGTCCAAATGTCCATTACTCAAAGATCTGAACACAATTAAGCTGTCTTGTTACTCAAAGTACAGTACGGAGCACAAGATGTCCCGATGCATGGATCGAAATGCCGTTGGATCGTACCAAGGTTCAAAGCAGGGATAATAATCGTATCAAGGTTCGAAGCAGGAATCGTACCAAGGTTCGAAGCAGGGATCGTACTAAGGACCGAAACATGGATCGCAATTTGATCTGAAAGCATCGATCGCACCAATCCCGCAACCCATGACTGCAAGCCAAGTCCGCAATTCTTTTGCATTATAGGTGTACAGGTGGACCCATGTGGAGTTTCCACATCACCAATGCCTTTGACACGTGGAAGCATCTTCACATGACACCTCAAATGAGACTTTGAGTATAAAAGAAAAGGAAGCAGGAAAAAGAAGGGGCGGCTTCTTCTTCCCGGGGGAAAGATCCCTCTGCACCTGGATTCTCAGAGCTTCAGTGAAGCTTTCTGTATTTGCAATCACAAATTAATCAATAATATCCCTCAATATTTCACTACCCGTGGATGTAAGCCATTAAGGGCTGAACCACGTTAAATCCGTGTTCAATTTCTTCTTTTCTTTTGGTTGATTTATGATGATTTTGGTTGTTTTGTGCTGAAGAGATTTTCACCACAAACAATTTGGCGCTAGAAACAGGGAGGAGTAATGGATTTATCCAACCTGCTACACAAAGATTGGAGAATTGAAGATTTAGGGATATGCAGAGTTCAATCGAAATTAGGGATTTGGGAATCAAGTTGAAGTTGACATACAACTGATAATGAAATTATGTTATTGATGAGAGAAAAAAGATTGGGTTATGATTAAATTAACGTTATCAAGCTAATTGAATGAAGAAAACAGAACAGCAAAAATTGCTTACAACAACCAAAAATTGCGAACAGCAAAACCTAGCAGCAAAAATTGCGATCCTTTTTCTGTTCTATTTGTTGTTCCTGCTGCAAGAATTGATGAATCTCTAGTGTTTCTTTCTGTTCTATTTGTTCTTTCTGTTCTTTTAGCTCTTCAAAATTCGTTTCACAGAAAAATTTTGGGGAAAATCCCCAAACTTCAATTCAAAATCAATTTTGATTTCAGATTTACAACAACCAAATCATGTTTTACAAACCCATCCAATTGATTTTCAAAAACCCTAAGTAGTAAAATTTCAAATGAATTTGGGAATTTTTCTCACTACTTTGATTCAGTTCTTTTATATGAATTAATTGTTGCGATTTCTATAATTTTTCGGATGATTTAAATGATTGGTTTGTCTTAAATGAGTGAATGAATGCAGGAAAGAAGATTGAATAGTGTTTCAAATGACTAATATTTTCATGCTGAAATCAACAACAAAATGCAACCAAGGTGTTTGAGAAAATGCTTCAGAGACAGCAACAATCTGCAACAATATCATCATCATTTGCTCTACACCTGGGAAGCAGAAATTAACTGATTATCCATGCTCATACCAACAAATGGATTTGCAATATCGTATTAAATGCATGCTATGAACAGGATAGATATTAAAATCTCAAAATCAGATCTGAATACAAGGACAGTATAGTTTGTACAACAACTGATGGAAATGATTCGTGCTTGAAGACAATTCTTTACGCAAACAGATGTTGCAATTTTCACAACAAGTCTCTTTTACAGTCGTAATGCAAGCACCAAGAGGAGCCGAAAACGATCAAATGATGTTGCTAAGTATCAATTTTCAGTGAGCTAAGTATCCGACTTATCCCATTTCAAGTATCTTCAGGAACTGAGCTTGCTATTAGTTTGTATAGCTTGTTCGAAGACAACTCTTTACACAGTTGGATGTTGTTATTCCCACACCTAGTTTCTTCTAAGAGCTAAGTATTTTTGTGATCTTTTTACTGATTAGGTATATAAGTATGAGAAATGAATTCGTAGCTCATGATGTTGAGTTTTAATTTTAACTCACAGCTCCATCTTTGTGTTTCTTCTGTAGCTCGCAATTAGCATTGAGTTTTTTCCGCTGAATGTTTATCCTAAATCTAATTTGATATTTAAATGAGCCAAACTTTATATCTAATTTTATTGAGACCAATCTGATGTTTCTTAAAGAATAAGCGTCATGCCTGTAATGTCTTGAACCTGGATTTCATGTTGAACCTGGATTATGCAGTAGATGTATTATAAATGTATTAGCACCTATGCATTAAATTTATTTGCTCAACAACATGAGTAGTAGGGTCATTTCTGTTGTATGAATGAAATGTGTTGATATATTATATCTCTATTAGAATAAACCTGTATCAATTGCAGGGGAGAGACAGATTGTAATAGCCAGAATAAGGCTGGAATACCCAGAAAACAGACTAGACTCTGCCGAATTTTCTTCCCGGTGAGTCGACTCACTGAGTTCGATCCAACTCTGTTGAGCAAGACTGTTTAAACCGAGTCAGATTAGCTGACTCGGCTAGCTCCTTTTACCAAAAGAATAATAAATATAAGAATAAAAATAAATAAATATACATATATATAATAGCGATAATAATAATAATAATTTTATTTATAACAATAATTAATTAAATTAAATTATTATAGCTAGATAATTATTACCACAGCATGAACAGATGGGTAGGGATATCCGCTGGTTTATAAGTATTATTAAAAAATAATAATAAATGTACTCTATCGTTTTAAATTTTTAATTTTCAATTATAACATAATATTTATTGCGTATTTTAAGTAGCAATTTAATTTTATGTTATAATTTTTAATTATCATTATTAGTTGATTCAATCATGACACACCTTAATTATTTAAGAAGCATGAGTTAATTTAATTCATCAATAGAATAACTTTATTAGATGATGAAACTTTTTAATTAACATCCATTGTTCATATTTTACTCGATTATTACAAACTGTCATACAGTATGAATTGATCAAATGATTTCAATAGTATCTGAATCGCATGTGATATCATGCATCATGATAATTTATCACATAATCATGGAAACCTATTGATTTAATATGATAAAATTATTAGTCCGAACAAATTCTAATTTGTTTAATGAGATTTAACAGTAATATCCAATTAAAAGCATGAAAATCATTTTTAGCTTGTACCCATTTAATATCATGAAATGTTTAAGACATTTTTATGAGATGTGAAGATACATATGAAGGGCACTTCAGAGATGCGGCAGCTATGCAATAATGATGCACTGGGGGGCATGCTAATAAGAAATCAAAGTTTTAGCTGTGAAATGAGCTAAATACTGCACGCCAATTAGGTATTTTATTTCAATAATTAATTAACGATTAGATAAATAATATTTTTCGCCATTTTACGTTATATGCCTTGTACTTCTTAACATAAGGCAATAATTGATACTTTAGATGAGCCTTCGAGAAATGATCTAAATGGCTCATACTTCACGAAGAATATTCAATGAATACTTCAATTTATTTAGCACTTCTTATACCAATTCGAAGGACGATACTTCTTATGCTTCGTATAAGTTATGATACAGATTTTCATTCGATATTTCTTATACTTCTTGCGGCAGTCAAAACGCTCCCACAGGAATTATCATTCAAAAATGGGTGTCTCTTTCAATTTATCATTAATGTTTCTGGAAGGCAAATACTTTTACAGTCATATACTTCAGATCTTTTAACAGAATAAAATTTTATTTGGATATTCCTCATGTCTTATTTAAAATATAATTCATATTTTCTTTCTATATATGTTTCTCATGTATATAGAAGAATATGGGATGTATCTTAAATAAGAAATGAGAAATGAGAAATATCTGGATGATTTTCAAGTTTACTTCTCATCTACACAATACAAGCATTAGCTGGATAAGGATCTTGTTATCTTCAGAATATGTAAGGAGATATCTTACAACATTCATGGAATGCACATCATTTAAAGCTTTATTATCCATGAGTAGCAGTTTAGCTATAATGGCAAATACAGAGCGCTCAAATTATTCCAGGAACATCATATTCTGGACAACACAACGAGTGACGACTCGATTACTCCAGGAACATCTTATTCTGGATAGCGCTTCGATTGACGACACAATCATAAGTAAATATCCTTATAGAATTTCATTAACAACGAAATTCTAATAAAGAAGGAGTTCCTTACTAACGGTTATCATTTTTCATAGTACGGGTCGGGATCAACCCTGTATCTTACCCCTGGCTCGAGTTTGCTTCGTATGTGTGGGATCTCGATCCTTTTGTACTCATGAAAAAATACGATTAACCTAAACTCCGTGGAAGGAGGTGCTTCATCGCAAAAAATTCCAACCCAGGGTTAAAAGGAATCTTGCGGTAGAAAACTAACGATCAGTATATATATAAAATTTTGTTTTGCAGGGAAAAAAATATAACAAGGCCATGAAAATACACAAGTCTGAAATGCTGCCGTTGCACGAATCTGAAGTGCTGTTAATCCGAAGCATGGATCGCACCAAGTTTCAGATGAAATTTGCGTGAAGTTATTTTCTTAAGAGTTTTTCTTCAAATAACTCTTAAGAAAAGGGGGCAAGTTGTTAGTACCAAAAAGTTGCTTTAACACGTGGCAGCAATGTCAGCGGAGCACAGTATCCCGATACATCAGTCTGAACCACAGTCCAAATGCCCACTACTCAAAGATCGGAACACAATCAAGATGTCTCGCTATTCAAAGTACGAATCACAAGATCGGAACATAGTCAAAGTACGGAGCACAAGATGTCCCGATGCATGGATCGAAATGCCGTTGGATCGTACCAAGGTTCAAAGCAGGGATCGTACCAAGGTTCGAAGCAGGAATCGTACCAAGGTTCGAAGCAGGGATCGTACTAAGGACCGAAACATGGATCGCAATTTGATCTGAAAGCATCGATCGCACCAATCCCGCAAGCCAGGACTGCAAGCCAAGTCCGCAATTCTTTTGCATTATAGGTGTACAGGTGGACCCATGTGGAGTTGCCACATCACCAATGCCTTTGACACGTGGAAGCATCTTCACATGACACCTCAAATGAGACTTTGAGTATAAAAGAAAAGGAAGCAGGAAAGAGAAGGGGCGGCTTCTTCTTCCCGGGAGAAAGATCCCTCTGCACCTGGATTCTCAGAGCTTCAATGAAGCTTTCTATATTTGTAATCACAAATTAATCAATAATATCCCTCAATATTTCACTACCCGTGGATGTAAGCCATTAAGGGCTGAACCACGTTAAATCCGTGTTCAATTTCTTCTTTTTTTTTGGTTGATTTATGATGATTTTGGTTGTTTTGTGCTGAAGAGATTTTCACCACAAACAACTCGCAAGGCCATTTCTTTGAAAGAAAACAAGTTTTTGCAGTCTGATAATTACCTTCCAAGCAATAGACCATGATTGGACTTCCGGCAGGCGTATTTATATCTTTTAAAGTGGTAAAATTGTCGAATGATGATACAAATCATAAACCCTTAAACCAGTACAATGGTAAAAAGAGTTATCACTTCAATAAATAAATAATAAATAACATATGTTTGGACGATCACTTTAGAAGTTGTTTTTTAACTTCTGGAAGTTGAAAAGTCAGAAGTTAATTTGCATACATAATTTCACAATGATTTCTAAAAAAAAAGAAAAAAAAAATTATAAAGTAAAAACATTTTACTTCTGATTTCTGCTTCTGGTATCCAAACAGGCTATTATTTCAGCTACTTAAATGTCTTTTTTTACAATATTTCTCTCTAGCATTCGTCCCAATTCGATAAATTAATCTTCTCCGGGTAAATCCGGAGCCTTTTTAACCCTCTCCCTTTAAGTTATTTTAGATTTATAATTTGATTTATGTTATGGATGTCATGGATTACTAAGATTCATATTTTCGTCTAACCAATCGTGAGACTTGTCCATTGAATTTTTCCCATGATTTAAAATAATTGTTGATATATCTGTAAGAAATGAAACGTGAGACTTGTCCATCGAATTTTTTCCCATGATTAAGAATAATCGTTGTTATATATATCTACAAGACTACAATCCAGTTCCAACAACTATTCTAAGGAGAAACGTTGCTTTTTACTTATGTCGACACAAAAAAGCTAAATAAAAAATGTGTTTTATCTATCATGGTATCTTTCCACGAGCAACAAATATCTAACATACCATACAATGCTTGTTAAGTGTTATCAATGGCCTAAAAAATAAGAAGTGTTCATAGTGATTTTAAACTAGAAATTGGCATGATCACGCCACGTTCTACCTATCATTTAAAGGAGGAGGGACACAATCTACAGGTTGCACCTGCAAAAAGGTCCTTACCTTCCATACTAAATTTGTACGTGTTCTCTGCTTGAATTCTTTGGAATGAATTCATTCCTCCTCCTTTCTTCATGCTAACTTGATTATTTTTTTAGAAAAGAAAGAATTGCCAATTAAAACCGGTGGTAATTTTTTATTAATCTATCTCCGAATTTACATTTTATACTATGTCGGTATGACCAATCTAAGTTGGAAGCTGGTGGTAACATAAAGTTGCAATTGGACCTTCACTCGGACAATTTTATGAGCCAGATTTTCAAAGGAAATTTTATATTTTGTCTCTAATCTTTTCTAGTCAATTGGGATAATAGATATTTGTCAGGACCTTTAAAGTAAGACTGCTATTGTTGTTACCAAATTCCATGAAACTAGTAGATTATTGAATATATAACAGAATTGTTTTCATTATTGGATTAGCCTTTTTGCTTTGTTTTACCACCGGGTCAACCGAATGGTATCCTATAAAATTTAATAACCTTCTATGTCAATCATACTTTGTTTTTTTTTGTTTTTTTTGAAGCATCTTTCTTTAGAGGATAGATAATATAAATGAAACAATTTCTTTTTTTAGAATAATTACGTTTAATTTGTCTATATCTAGCTATTGTTCTCTTTTCATTGTTTTGAAATGGTTTTTCGGAATTTCTTAGCTAAGCAAAAATTATTTTTATGAATTTTTCGTTTTTACTAAAAAAAAATCTCTAAAAGGAAGATGAATCCTCGTATATTAATCTGAGTTTTACTCACCGCTTTAAAAAAAATGGGAGAGACCGAGTTACATGATTGTTACAGTAGTAGTTAATAGAATAGAATGTGTGAGATGCACGTGTAAGTGCTGGCAATAGAGAGAATAGAGTGTCGAGAGAGAGAGCTATAAAACTTAAGTTTGTCCTGTAATCAGAACAACTTCTTCCATTCATTCAATTCATTGCATACAAATCGTATTCAGTAGAAATGTAGATTTCTACCAAATTTATCATGGTATCAGTCTTAGATATTGAAATTTCTGAGCGTATCGATCCATTCTCTTCCGTTGTTCTTCAACTTTTCTTTCATCTTCAAAGCTCCTGCTTCTTCAACAAAAGCTTCTGAATCTAAACAATTCAACAACTCTCCTGCTACATTGTATTTGTTTTTTGGTTCTGCAATTAGTTTTTTGTTTATGAGATTAGGTTTTTCAATTACTGAAGTTTTTTATTGGAGATTGATAAGGTTTTTGAAGTGAAGATTTGCTCCTGGAATTCGTGTGAAGTTGGATTTGATCCTGATGCTTTACTGCTACGTCTTCAAAAAGAATCAAGCATGATTCTCAAATCTGGAATTTGGTTTTCTAGTTTGTGTTATTGTGATTCTTGATTACAATCTGGAGTTCAATTGTTTTTTTAGTTTCTACTTGGATTTCGGTTGGTTCCTGAATTCTCAATCTCAACTGGTAAATCAAATCAATGTTGGTAATCTCTGTTCCTATCTTTTGATTACTTCAAATCTGATTTTATGTGTTCAATTTTTACATCATTATCTCAACAAGATTCAATATCCTCTTCCTAAACAATTTTTCATCATTAACTAGTTTCCATTTACTAGTTCTTTAATCAAGATTTACTGTTTTTGATTCCTGATGCCAACTGTTTTTGAAAACTTAAAGTTGTTCCACTCAAATGGATTCAGCAGAAGGTTGAGAGTTTGTGGGTGAATATGCTCATGTATATAGTGCTTCATTGGTCATTTTTCATACTTCCAATCTCAATTCTTATTTCTAAACAGTCCTCACTTGTGTTGTGTTGAATGTCTTGGGTGATTCAATGGTGAAACTGAGTATGAAGAATGGATTTGAAATTGGTGTTGTACTAGTGTACACGTTGAAGTTCTTTTTGATGAGTTTGCATTCAATTGTGAATGTGGCCTGTGATTCTTTATTTTTTTTAATTTCTTGATTGTTTTGTGAATGAATAATACAATGTCTAGCTGAGATTATGTTGTGACTACATAAATGGAATAAGTGGAACAGATTAGTAACTTTTAGTTCTTGATACTGGCTGGTTGTACCTGCATCAACAACCAAGGTTACTTTTGTCCAGTTTCAATTCTAGTTTTGTTATTGTAGATAAGTAATAAAGTTGCTGAGATCGAATATTCAAATGTGTGGTGCTGCAAGGTTATTTTTTACCTTTATCCTATAACTGCAATATTTTAGGCTATACCTTCAACTGGTTGTTGTTTTTGAGAGAGTGATGGGGTTGGCAGATTGCTTTTGGTCCTAGTACTCTTATGGTTTTCATATCTTGCTTTATTCTGGGCATGGAGCTGTATGATGGTGGTGCTCATTGTACACAAGGCTTTGCTCCATTGTCTGGTTAACAGATTTTTCTTGCATTCACATTTTCTAGTTAATTCATGAATACAACTACAACTACATGGTTTCTTTTCGCCTGTCTGCTCTGATTCATGTCAGAATTGAGTGTCCTTAAGTAACTGCATCTTTTGGTTATCACTCATTGTTCCTTCTGCAATAACTATATATATTGTCGTCATGTCTGTTGTTGTATCCACTACTACCACACTTGGAATACTACTTCAATCCAATCTCTGTGATGCAAATCCTGCTTTAGTTGGTGTTGGTTGGTGCTTCAAAGCGTGAATTCAAGGTTTTAATGGAGCTGCTGCAATCTACTTTGTGGTGAGTTGAGAGTCAAGTGTTGCAGCCGTGGTTCACAAAAAAAATGTAGTTTACAAGGTTATTTGAACAGATAATTACAAGGTTAGTGTGTTGTTGAATAATACAAACAACTCATATTTGGTTTCTTTTCTCCAAATTGGTTTGGTGTGCACTACTACTTCTGTTGGTATTGATGTCTGCCCATATTACTACGAAAATTCCAACTGCCATAATTTCTCAACATAAATTCCATTTAGTGTGTTAGTCTTTATGTGCCCTTATGCCTGTATGTTGCATCTTGAACTCTTCTACCTGCTCTCTATGCCATGAGTGTTTGTGAATATGTGTGAGTGTTGTTCACCCTCACTGATGTATCTTGTGTTACAACAAATCACATATGCTCCTTCAAACCTCATATTTGTGCCAAGTTGTTGCTGTTGTAAATGTTACTCATCTGCGATAAGTTTAACCTTCATCTTCGAGCCGACAAGACTCACTTGGTGCTTTAAAAAATTCTTTTCAACCTATGGTTCAACTACTTTTCACCTATCACGTCTATTCACCTGGCAACCTGTCAATCATCTTCAGTTTGCCTGATTTGCTACCAACTGCTACTGCCACTTCCTTTCTCATCTTATTTTATACCTACTACAACATAATTTGTTGCTGCTTCTGGAATGTGTGAATAGAGTGTGTGAATTGTGATTCTTGTGTGCAATCTCTAGTTGTCCTCTTTAAGACCACTTGATCTTGAAGGAGGGTAATAAAAGAGAATGTATGAATAGAGTGTGTGAATTATGAATGTGTGAGATGCACATGTAAGTGCTGGCAATAGAGAGAATAGAGTGTCGAGAGAGGGGGGGCTATAAAACTCAAGTCTGACCTGTAATCATAACAACTTCTTCCATTCATTCAATTTCATTACATACAAATTGTATTCAGTAGAAATGTAGATTTCTATCAAATCTGTCAGTAGTATCTCCAAAATCATTGATTATGGTGTATGTAACTTCTGTTGCTTCAGCATACAATCCTTTAAGAAACATCAAGGTAGGTTTATAATCACTTTGGAAAATGGTAATATACCTACTCTGTTTTGTTGCTCACTGAAAAGTTGGTTCGACTCATTTTATTCATAGTTTTTTCTTGGTGGTGCAATTCTCATTTATCCCCTTTCTTCACTGGTATTTCTTGCAAAATCAATTAAAGTTTGGATAATATGCACACTTGTTATATGAGTTAATGTAGACAAAGCATTATTAATCCTATCACTCAATTTTCTTTCGAGAAGTTCTAAATTAGTTTGTGGTGATATCTAGAGTTTCATCATATATAGATCTATAGTAAAGGGGTTGTATAATGTTATAGTTAGATTTATTAGCATTTATAGAACTATTGATTATCGAACTGAAAAGGAAAGGGTACCTAGTACATCACCAACTTTTTCTTTCGTGAACCTGTATGCACAAACCTTGTACAACCTATAAGTTCGGATACAAAATCCATTTTTGAGATTGTAAGACAAGGATGCCATTGGATGATCAATTAAGATACAAATCCACAAGTTCAACCTAGCAAGTACTTGAACCTTCAAGATATGAATTCAATCAAGACAAAGTCTTGTATTGATATATATTGTAAGATCCAAAATTTAACAAAAACAAGTATTGTAAGATCTTTACTATCAATCTAAACACTATCTGCATTGATTAACGTGCTACTTGTGATATTATATAATATAGATAAAACAATATAATGTGAAATACAAATAACACAAGACACCGAAAAAATTGTTAACGAGGAAACATGCAATCTAACTGTAAACACCGGGACCTCATCAAGTTTGAAATTAAGCCTCTAGAGACACTAACCTTTTACTAGACTTCAGACTGGAATGAGTTGAGACCGAATTAACCCTCCAAATAATTTAGTTGCAGTCGCGCTCCTTACGTCTCTTGGATCTCGCAAGACCCTACACACTTGATCCCATTAGATGACATCCTTTACAGTCCTAGGAGTTGCTCCACGGTCCTTTGTGAACACTAGTGCTACCATTTCTCCAACAAGATATCTATTTGATTTCCTTCAAATATTTTTTTTTACAGTTAGTTTATATTATGTATTAGTCAAGTAATAATATTTCTATAAATCATGAGTAATTTTCTTTGGGGAGTTGTTGAAGGTAGAAAAAAGATGGCTTGGGTGGCCTTGTCCAAGGTTTGCTTATCAAAGAAATATAGAAGATTAGGAGTGAAGAGTCTTAGATATATCAACAAAACATTACTCTCCAAATGGGTTTGGAAATACACTAAGCAAAAAAAATAAAATTGGAGAAAAATAGTTCAACAGAAGTTCAAGGAAAATAAGGAAATTGTTATGCCTTTAGAAGATGATGCTGCCTAGTGTAGAAGTTTATGGAGGAACGCTACAAGAATGATACCTGCATTACAACATCGTATCACTATCAAGATTAAAAATGGTAAAGACATTCGTTTCTGGCACGACTAGTGGGTGGTTAATAGATGTTTGAAATATCTCTTCCCTGCAATCTCTAAAGTGTCTAAAGGTAAACAAGTTTCGAAAGATGCTTTAAATTTATTAGCTAGCTTCGAAAATTGGATATGTAATCATGTTACGAGAGACACCAATCATGTAGTGGATGAAATATCAAAATTTGGTAGAGGTACTGAAGAGGCAATTGAATGGGAATATAGTCTAGTTTCCCTCAATAGTTCTATTTGGTGTACATTGAGATTTCTTTGCTCTGAACAATTAGTTCTTAGCTAATGAAGTTTTTTCTTATTATAAAAATAAATTAGATTTAATAATAAATTAATATCAAAGATATTTTAACACATTAGTAAATTATCAAATGATTATATCATATTTAAGTTTAAAATTTATCAGCATAAAAAAAAATTTATCGATCAAAAATAAATAAAATGAATTAGCACGTTCATATACATCCTATTGGGAACTATAGGCTAATTATCCCAAACTAACCATGTCTACTACATTCGTACCTGCCCGAGGCTTCAGCAGGTGAGCACATTGTATCCTCTACGTCTAACATCCAATCACAATTATCCATTTGTAGTAACAAACAAGTATCGCCAGCTGGTGTTTCTGGAGCCATCAGCTACAATTCGTCGGTACAGTACGATTTTATCCGCGTCCCAAAACAAAATTAGGTAGTAAAGTCACGGTAATTATATGTATCTAAAAAAAGGACACAGTAATTATCACCTTGATTACTCAAGGGTATATCTGCCAATCTCTTTAAAAAACAGGATAAGTTGTGTGTCGTGTTATGATCACGTGATATCATCCGTTTAAGTGGTTAAACAGCAACATTGAAGGAGGTGAACCACATGGGAACCCACGCGACCCGTCTGGTAAAACGACAAGCCTTAACTCTGCTACATCCAAAGTCCAAAATACCTCCGTACGAGAAAATCGTCCTTTTGCGATACACATTTCTAAATCAGGGAAAAAGTTGACAAGAAATTATTCTTTATTTTTAATTAATAATATTTGATTTTCTATTTTCGGGCTTATCATGATCCATAAATAAGGAACTATACATTTAACTGCCACTTTGTATGTATTCACGTGATATTACCCACCTTACACTTAAATATATGTGTATACGTGTCATCGATTTGGTGACACGTTTACTGATATTATGACTCCCATGTGCTTCGTTTTTGCCATGTGGCGTTATCTTCTTCTTTGTGACCTTCTTGAGATTTGCGTGGTTTTGCTTTATTCATGGAAGATGGATATTATCCAAACAAACAAGGTCATGACGTGCGACTAACTTTTTTTCTTCCAGGATTTATCTGTTTTTCTATTGTCTTTACGATATTTATATCCTGGGATTACAAATATTAAAACAAAGACTATTATCAAGTGAAAGATATCTTATATATGTTCGCTTCATATGCACTACTTAACTAGAGATTTTTAAACACAAATGGTGAATGCTGTCCCCACGGATTGCCAATATATCGCAGAACTATGGGTAATTAAAGAAGGTTTCCAACACGCGGATTGCCAATCTAAAGCATAACAAGGGAATTTTTAACGCAGTGGTGTTGTAGAGCATATATTTTGTTGTATCCATGTGAAATAGTAGTTTTCTTGCCCGTAGTATTTAGATTACCTCGTCAAGGATGCACAATATTTAGTTAGTTTTTTTCGCGGTAGATGTTGTTGCCAAGTCCGCCTCATGTTCAGTTCGTATCGCTACCGGCACTTAGTTATTTTTTTTTTCTATATTGGGTAGTATTTTCTCCACCCCACAAAATGTGAGTCCCCCCACCACACATGCACACCATTATTTTACAATTCTAAGCCAAGTAGAATTTTTTATTTTAGAAAGTCTTTCGGTCTTTCAACAAGTGGGCATTCCACAGTGAACAAGTGACATATTTATTTTCGTTTTCTATTTTCCCAAACAAGTTTTTGTTAATAACTAGTGTTCTTAAAATTTTCTCTAAGACGAATCTGAATCTCAAAGACTAGAACTTAATCTTTGATCGGAAAATTAAGTTATAGAGATATTTAATCAATTATCTTCACAAGAATATCAAAAGAGAACTTAATCTAAGATGAATTTTTATGGACAACTTATAAACATGATTTAAATCGATAAACGTTATACTCAATCGTATTTGATCAGTAATTCATGAATGACCGTATAACAGAAGAGAATAGACAAGAATATACAAACATATCAAAATACATATACAAGTTACAAAAATATATTTTCGAGAAGATAGGTGAACATGTGCTCCACGAATCTCAAATGAAGTCTTTCAAAGTCGTACCTTAAATCCTTAGGTGTTTGGAGGATAACCTTGCAAGTTGAAACATAAGCGTGTAGGGATTCAGTTTTCTGCGTTGCTGATGTCTCTAATTTATATTAATCGATCAAGGATGAGTTACTTAAGATGTAAACAATGATTTTCTTGCAACCAAAGTTAATTCTCAATTATTAATGTTGGATGCAATAATCAAAAATAAGGAAAACATCAAATAAAAAAAAGTTTGTTACTTAGCTCCTTTTTAATCGAAGTGATCGATTTGACGAAACGAATGATCTCCTCAGATCTCCGCAACAACAACAAAGAAAACTTTGGAAAAACAGAGTGAGTCACGTGTTCAACACACTGTCCTTAAGACATTAGCGTCCGGCTACACCCAAAAGTGATTTTATAGCCTCCACATGATGGATATCTCCAGGATAAAACACTCTACTACATCTACTACTAGCATACGTAGTAGATGCTCAACTTGAGCTTGGCAACTGCGAAAAAACCCTCAAGGAAAATCGCGAAAGCTTAAGAAAAACAATAAAAAATATTTTTCTTTCGGTCTCTCTAAAAATATAGAGAAACCCCTCTTCCTTGGATTAATTCAATAGGTTGAGAAAAGCTTGTTTATATAATAACCTAGTAAAATTTAAGAAGAGGAATCTCCCTGATGTGGGACTAATAATTTTATATAGTCTCTTAAAACAACTTAAGATTCGAAACTCTCCAATGTGGGACTAATAAACTTTTCATTCACAAAAGAAAACAAGAATTTATTTATTTTCTTAAAACCTTAAAATTCATATTTTATATATTGTGTTCCAACAATTAATTCTAAGTCGTTTCCAAGGATACAAAAGATTTATTTCTTTAGTTAGAACTAGACTTGTACTGAGGTTCTTCCCATAGAGGGTCTAAAGTTAATAATTAGAACTAGACTTGCATAGAGGGTCTAAAGTCATATTTTGAAAAGATTGTTAGTCGTTTGGTAGAGATACGAAATTTGAATTCCCTGATATTTATAACAAAGCTCGCTCTAAAAGAAAATTTATTGCTGATGTTTGATATGGACTTAATTTATATATTTTTACCACCTAATATATATTTGTTAGTGTAATGACCCGACCTTCCACCGATATTGTCCCTACTTAGCCACTGCGGTTATCCGGTAGTGTGGGGTTTTCAACAGGCACCGATGCGGTTATCCAGCATCAGCTTCCCAGGAGGTCACCGATCCCTGGATTACTCCCGCCCGAGCACGCTTAACTGCAGAGCTTTTTGCCAACTCTGGAGCCAACTGTGCTGAAAAGACCTCGGTGTTAGGAAATGACAAACCACTACTTATATTCCGAATCGGGTTATTACAATACCACCACCTTTAAATTGGAGCCGTCCTCGGCTCCGGAATATACAAGCCCAGATCTCCGACATTCCCTGCCACCCATGAGACCAATACCTGGAATACTCCGTCCAGCGTACTTTCTCACCCTCGGCAGGTGATCCGTCGTCGGCTCTGATACCATTTGTGATGACCCGACCTTCCACCGATATTGTCCCCACTTAGCCACTGCGGTTATCCGGCAGTGTGGGGTTTTTAACGGTCACCGCTGCGGTTATCCAGCAGCAGCTTCCCAGGAGGTCACCCATCCCTGGATTACTCCCGCCCGATCACGCTTAACTGCAGAGCTTTTTGCCAACTCTGGAGCCAACTGTGCTGAAAAAGCCTCGGTGTTAGGAAAGGACAAACCACTACTTATATTCCGAATCGGGGTATTACAGTTAGTGCTTATAATTTTACTAATTTGGTTGTTTTTGTATTTTTATAGATTTTCTGAATAAAACCCAAAGTTACATAAAAGCATGACAAAGGTGCTATATATGGTGTTACTTCATTCACGAATCAATCTATATGGTCGGAGCATAGAAGGACCAGAGTTTGGAGTGCATACAGGCACACCCCACTTGCAAAGAAAGAACATGTTGTATCATTTGTGATCAAATGAAGTCATTAAGGGTCAGGTGAGGTTGCTCCTCATTTGTGAGAAATGGTGAGCAGGTGGACTTCTTTTTATGATTGGAGTTGAATTGACTTGCTTTTGTTGATTTAACGGAAATGGGAGTTGGCTAGAATTTTGTCTGATATTGGGCAGTAAAACACATTGGAAAGAGATGGTTGGCTGACGCTAAAAGTGAGTAGGCCTCATCTGTTTTGGGATGTAAACAAACGAATGACAAGAAGGTGGACGTGGCTGGAAGAAAGTGGCTTTCTGTTTAGTTGAGAAGTAGGTCTGACAAAGGCAGAAGGTGGGACCAAAACTAGACGTCTTTAATAGAGAGTATAAAGGACCAAATAGAGAACAAAAAAGTGGGGGTCTTCGGGGATTGGAGGCGGAAAGTTGAAGGAGAGAAACAATACCTAGGGAGAAGCGGTGAGAGAGAAAGGGGAGAGAGAATACCGAGGAGAAGGCGGTACATAGGAGAGATTGGAAGGATGAGAGAAGACTGATTGATTAAGGGAGAAGGGGGACAGAGGAGAGAAGAAGTAGGCTGGAGAGAGGATTAAAAAGAGAGGGTACAAAAGGAAAGAGACTTTGTCTCTGATTGATAAGAAAAAGTGGAGATTGATTGGACCGTGGAGAGAGAGCTAGTAGGTGGTGGTTGTTTCTGGGAGAGAAGGATTGATTCTTTTTCTGGTTTTGGGAGCGAAAAACGAGACGGTACAGGGCAGAGAAGTTGACTGGTTTTATCTTTAACTTTCTACTTTTGTTATATCTTTTTATGGATTTTGAGAAACCCATAGCCATGTCTTGCTAATTTTTGTGTAAGGGTTTAGATAGAAACCAATTTAATTGTATAGACTATACAATGATATTTCTAATGATGATTTGATTGATTGTGATTTTACTTCACATAACGTGGTACTTAATCGTCCATGTGATTTTCTTGATTATTTATACTTTTCAATTGATATTGCGTGCTTTGGTTAAGTTCTTTGACGTGATGTGCTTTAGGATTGATATGTAATGCTTTAAAATCATTACCTATGAAGTGAAAGAAATTTCAACGGATAAACAATATTTAAGAATTTAACATACCATCTTCCGAGACATGAGATTAATTTCGATATTTATCTCGAGTAATACAAAGAATATATTTTAGAGATTACTAGAGTTTATATGATTGAATTGGTGGAAATCGAAAACCCTAGTAACCCACTCCCCACTTTGTTTATTATTAGGATTATTTATTATTTTATTTTTTTCCGAATTTCTAAAAAATCCAAAAGATATTATTTTCGATTAATTTAATTGAGATATTGATTGCAGTATTTTCCCGCTCCTTGTGGGTTCGACTCGTATTTGTCGTTGTCTACTAGTTAGACGTCGTGCGATTACGGTTATTATAAATAGGGTATTTCAGAATCCTATCAATTTTGGCGCCGCTGCCAGGGCGCGGTTGTGGAATATTGTAATTAGTATTTTTAATTTTTAATCGTAGTTTAGGTTTTTATTTTATTTATTTATTATTTTGTACAATATTTATTTTATTTTATTTTAGGATTTCTTTTTCCTTTTTACTTGTTTTTTGTTTTAGTATTTCTTTTTAGGTACTTTTCTGAGGATGATGACTCCTTCTCAGGAGACGTCATCTAAGATGACACTTCGGGAATATATGAATTTTTCACGGCATAAGGAAGTTCTTGCTTCACCTATGGTAAGTGAAGAATCACCTCTAATGATATATGAGAATTATTATAAACACAGACCGCTTAGTTTGGAGCAAAGATTGAGAGTTCTAGAATGCCAGAGATTATTTGTTAATGATGATCAGTCTTGTAGTGACTCTCTGTTCCATACATAATATATAGATGACCCTGTGGATGATTTGCCTAATTCCATATATGAATCTATCTCACAAGATCATTCACCTGACTTAGAGGTTGTTTCTAGACCCCTAGACTTCCAAAAGTTACCTAATTTAGGGTTAAAATTGTGTGCTTCTCAAGTTTTGTTGGGTCACTTTGCATCCAAATTACCCAGAGGACTTGCCTGTTCCTGACATTGTGCATGAACCAATTGATATTTCCCTAATCCCAATATTATCCCCATATTTTGTTCTTTACGCACTTCCAAGTGTAGTAAAGGCTTGGTCTTGGGGTAATCCCTTGTTTTTGATAGTTTTAGTGTCTCCGTGTTGCCATAATATAAGTGTGAAACTGTCATTTCTATATATTTTCTTTTGGGTTGATCCCCAAATTTTCAGGTTGTTAATTTATGGAGATCCTTTCTTACATATCCAATAGGTAGATTCTTATTTTCTTTTTAGACTTTTTGTTTTTATTTTTATTTTATTTTCAGTGTTGTTTGTTATTACTATCGTTTGATATGTGTTACAGAGAATACTGCTTTTCTTGCGTCAAACAGGTGAGACGTTCCAATCCCTTTTCTTTGAATTTTATTTGTCTCTCTTATTTATATTGCATGCCCATTCTAGGTTGCACGGTTTGAAATATTGAGGACGATGTTAGATTTATGTTTGCGGGCAGAGTTTCCGAAAATTGATGCCAATAAGAAACTCCAAAATTTAGAAAATTGTGAACAATTTAGGATGACACTAACCATTCTAGGTAGGGCTGCACAAAGGTCGGTTCGGCTCGGTTCTTGGTGGAACCCTG
>JAJJMC010014768.1:1914050-1989652 GCA_023531435.1 Papaver californicum | reverse complement strand
CTATCTCGATCTTCTTCCACGTGTCATGCTTCTTTTATTTACTAACATCCAGTAAAAATTATTATCCAACAGGAAGTATGAAATATTATTTTATGAATGCATTCCCTAGTTTGCCGAATTGGTAACTAGGATGTATACCTCTACTTATATTTTAGTCATTTTTAAGTTAGTAGAGCAGAGAAAATCGGTATTTATTTAAAAAATTGAGAAATATTATGAAGAGTTGTTAAAAAAGAAAAGATACAAAAATGGCTATATAGAACCAGGTATGAATCGTATGATAAGAGAGTTATAGTTAGAAAAAGTGAGGTTGTGACACAAGGCCTGCACGAAAATTCATAGAGATCATTTCCTAGTTTTTTTGCCGAAAATATGAAGAACATTACCATGACACCGAAAATATGAAGAAGATTACCCTGGAAAATGTCATGGGAAAAATGTATTTTCGTTAGTCGTTCTTAGCTGAGTTTTCGTTTACTTTTTTCTTCTATGTTTTTTTTATTTAATGTTTTTTCTTTAGTCTTCGTTGTTGGTTGGGATTTTCTTAATCCCTCCTTAATAAAAAAAAAGAAAAAGAAAAGTGAGGTTGTGACAGAATTAGAAAGATTACGTTACGTTACAACTGGTAAAATAGAAGTTAAAACAAAACATAACCGTCTTACACCCTCACTAACACTACGAGAACAAATTTTACCATGGAATCCAACACATTGCGAGAGTAGAAAACCAAACTTAACGTTTTCTAAATCCGGTGAAAAATTAGTTTTCTCATTCCATCTTCTAAAACTCCATGGAAAATGACCAAGTATTTTTGTAATCCTTCCTCACGATAAATGAGATATTCAAAGAATTTTTGTTATGAAAACGTACCTACGGTTAGACTAATGTTCTACAGTGTTCTTGATCAACAAAAAATACCAGATAAAGCCGCAAAAATAACAATCAAATATATATTTAAACAAAAGATTATTAAAACTAAATGTTGCAACTCCATAAAAAACAGATTTATATAAATAATCTATGAAATCTCTTTTGAGTGACTCAAAGGGGGATAATCTTCTTTTTCACCGGCTATTTGTTTGGACACGAGGGGTCTTTTTCATTTGGCTACATGTTTCTTGACGGTATAGATGAGACTGTTTATTCTTTTTCTTTTTTTTTTTGGAAAAAAATTCTGAATTTGGTCATTTATGATTCATTAACTTAGGATACGTTAGGTAATATTTATTGCGAATTGTTCCTTCAAACCCATTATTTTAAGGTTTATTGGATTGGTCCACTCAAAAGTGATTGGTTGATTAGGAATTAATTTATCATTATAAATAAGTTTATCCATAATCCATTATCTTAATCCATCTATTTTGTATCTTTTTGTCAACTAAAGGTCCAAACTCCTAACTGTTGCATATTTAGTAGAACCCCTTTGAAAAGCATTAGAAACTTCTTCCTGCACCAGGTTTTTCATTCTTCTTAAACAAAAAATTCTCGACATGCTTTAAGTACTCTCAATCTTTCGGTATTTTTTTTGGATGCTTGAAAATATACATGTTAGTACAAACTTTGGGTTCTTTCATCTGGCCACATTTTTTTTCTCTCCAAACATCAGAATGTGAAATGGATGTTATAGGATCAGTCTAACGGGTTATTTGTTTTTTTCTAACTCAACTACTTCGTTTGGATCTGATTTATTACATCTAACTTAAAAATAATAAAATAATAGATTTAGATAATTTTTTTTATTTAAATCAGATATATACATAACGAATAAGATATAAAATAATATGTGACTCAAATAACTCCGAGTATAATATATAAACCAAATCACACCTTGAATTAGACATCAATAAAATAAAATAAATAAATGATCTATCATCTGATTTAAACCCGGACAAATTCAGATCTCGAATCAGATCCAAACAAAACATAGTATAACACCATCCCACTTCACTTGGCTCCTTTACTATCTAAAGCACTGTGTTTGATGAACTTTGCGTAGCAAAACTATAACTCCTCTTACTGCGTGTAGACTCTTGGCTTCTCTCTACAGCTTAAACCATGTACTTGAACTGTTGGGTTAGGTGAGATGCACTTGCCAACACACTAGCACACATACAAACATAAAAAAATTCAAAAAAAAATCTTCTTGCACCGTGATCACCGGTTCATGGTTTTCTTGTGTCCACCATGACTCACCTCACTGCACCGAAAGCCGTAATCAACAATGACTCGATGTTCGCGCACCCACGGCCTGATGCATGTACGTGCACTATTGCTAAAATCATGCGCAAATTATTATAATCATCATGTTTTATTGTAATCGAGACCAATTACTCGGCTTTTCACATGTCCCAAGTCTTTTCCCAAATAACACAAAATAAATTTTGTATCACTTTGATGTCATGGAGAGACATTGTTAAAAGTGATAGAAAATTAGTGAATTAAGCAACATTAGTCATCATGTAATCCTAGCTACCAATTTAAAGTGATCAATATCCTGTCAGTCGACATCCGTCCCTCTAATAACGAGGAAAAATTAATCTTGGTATCAGAGTTTCATCGTGAGAGCAATAGTGTCATTCTCCAAAATAATGTGGGTGAACTTACATAATCTACATTTTTAAGTGTAGAAACGGAGCCAACTTAAAACATGAGCGTGCAATTGCATATATAGCATTGCTGGCACCAAAACCCAATTGTAATTATTTAAGTTTTTTTAATTATAAAATGGTTTTTTTTTTAAACTTATTTTGTACCCTCTAACATGGATGAAAAATCTTTTTGTACCCCTTTTTTATAATCCTGGCTTTGCCTTTGTTTAAGCGTAGTTCAAATCCCATAGATGGTCCGGTTCTCCCTCTTTTGGAGAAAGCCTGTAAAAATTATGACTTAAAAATGATTCTTGACATACAAATTTCTGAGATGTATTTTATCAACAAAGACCACGACATTTACATATGAGGTGTGCGAAATTTGAACTAGCGATTTATGAGCCCGATGTATCCTATTCATCGAAAAGTTGCAATGTGCTTCAGTCCAACGATTTAGAATTTTTATAGCTCCAGCATGTTTCAGCTGATGGTCCAACTTATCATCTGGAACTAGAAAGAGAGATATACTGTTTAATGAGGCTATTATAAAGTATATATACACATGAATGAATGAATGAATGAATGAATGAATGAGGGTAAGCTCTCGTTTCTTTATCCGGAGATGTTACCGTAAACAGTGGTAAATAGGGCGATGATACCACTGAACACTCGTTAGCATTAGATTTTTTATCGATCAAAAAAATCTTGCACCTCTATTCTGGTTCATGGGCCTTACCTAGTTAGTTTTTTGATAGTCACTAAATGGACTAGCCCAGGTCATTTTGACATAACAACTAAAGCCTACCACTCAACCTCCGTTTTCTAGGGGTGAGCATATAAACCCAAACTCGCCAATCCGACAAAATTTATCCGTAGTTTGGCGGATGGATACCCAATCCGTTTATAGGCGGGTAGGACATGGATGCATTTTTAAAATCCATGAAACAATGAATGTGGGTGCGAGTCTAGAAATCCTTGGACATCCATACCCGCTATGTTTAAGAGTAAATAAGAAATTTAAAATATACATAGGGATATATGTATATTTTTAAATGTACTATATAATTTTTAATGTTTTTATTCTAACCTAGTTTTGTCGATGAATCAAATTTACAAACAAGCAGTGCTGAATATACTCTTTAAATTTTACTTTTGGTTATTAGGATAATATTATATAATTTTATCATTGTTATGTTGTAATAACTTAATATTTTATTTAAATTTTAGTAATGTAATGTTTAAGTTAGTTTTTTTTGTTAAAACGTCAATTTTTTTATTTTTTCTAATAAAAAAATATAAAATCCGTGGATTTACCCTATCTAATCCGTCCACCTGTCTATCCCATGGATGATAAATCCACGAATTATTGATTGGACATGAATGCAAATCTAACACCCGTCATTTACTCCTTATTACAAAAAGGAAGTTCATAACTTTCTGGCGGGTTGGGCGGGTGGGTCGGGTTAGAGAAGGTGTTACTCGCACCCGACCCGCCAGAAGGCGGGTGAAAGAAATTGTCACCCGCACCGACCCGTTTCTCGGCAGGTTGGAGGTGGTTCTGATAAAATTTGACGGGTGCGAATCGGGTTGGCGGGTTGGATCGGATTTGTGCACCCCTAGTCATTTTGATGGATTCGGCTTTCACCCGTTGCTTACCCCTACAGTTTCCAACTAAAAATCGGAGATCAATCTCAAATGCAAAATAAAGAAAATAAGACTAACATTTAAATTTCCAAAAACCCTAACTTTACAAATCGAAGAGGAAAAACCCCAAATTATAGTGGAAATCAGTTAGATTTTTTTTGAAATTCTTCTTAAATTTGGCGGGGATTGAGAGAGTATGGCGACGCCAATGATGCCACCAGGTGGAAACCCTAATTTAGATGGAAATCCACAGTTACCACCAACTCCTGGTACAGATATGACAGGAATATGTTTCAGAGATCAATTGTGGTTAAATTCTTATCCTCTTGATCGAAATCTAGTGTTCGATTATTTCGCTTTATCTCCATTTTATGATTTTAGTTGTAACAATGAGCAGCTCAGGATGCAACAGATTCATCCTCTTGATATCTCTCATCTCCAGTAAGTTCTCTCTCTATTTATAATCTTGAAGTTGCTTCTTTCGTTAGTGGTTACTTGAATTTGTGTTGATTAGGGGAATGTCGAGTGACTTTGGCTGTAGCAGAAGGCACTGATTTGGTGGTTTAAACTCGCTGAATGCGATATGTATGACTTAGGCTTAGACATTGCACCATGTGATTCACAACATTCAGTGAGATTAGTTAACTGTTATAACTCTCAAAGTTACCAACCAATTAGTGTTTTATACTGTATGTTTTACAAAACCTTGCGCAAGCTAGAAATGTACTCATATATGGCTCATTCATCTGCTGATATATACTTGTAACTGTATAGGAAAATGTCTGGCATTGAATTCAGCTTGAGTGAAGTAATGGAGCCACATCTATTTGTCATTAAAAAACAAAAGCGAGAACTTGAGAGAGTCACACCCATGCTCACATATTATGTCTTGGATGGTTCTATTTATCAAGCACCTCAGCTTGCCAATGTCTTTGCAGCTCGGATTGTAAGTGCTCTAATTACTGTCTTATTATCGTAAATTGTTCACATGCTTTTAGTTGTGATAGCTGTGGACCATACATTGAAACTGCTCTATATAGGTTATTTATTGGATGTGTGTGTCTGTTTGGTTTTCATTTTATCATGTCTTCTTCTGAAAAGAGATTTGGCTTCTATGGTGGTTAGCTGGGAAGAGCATAATTTATTAAAAAACAACAACAACTGGGAAGAACCTAATCCAGTCCATCATGAGTCATGACCATGTAGGAGAGTTGTTCATGTTAAGTTTTAGGAATAGAGGGGGAAGGGGGAGAGGTATTTTCTTAATGAATCTTCATCTAGGACTTCAGTTTGTACACTTCTTTGTGAGCCAAATGGTCAGTTGATGCTATAGGAATTGAGACTTACTTTTCCATATTCGAAATGTCGTTCTTCACTTAACTTTGAAATCAGTTCTTCATCTCTCTATGTTAATTGTTATTCCTGATCAATTTATGATGGGGCAGGGACGAGCTCTTTATCACATATCGAAGGCTTTTACAACTGCTGCATCCAAGTCGGAGAAAATTGGATATGGTACAAGTACTTATAATTCTCCTTCCATTGACTTTTGTTTACCGTTTTTTCCTTTTCATATTCAATTATTTATTTTCTCTCAGTGAGGAATATGCGCCACCTATTTATATTTTGTCCAAAGATTACATGCCTATCTCTGATAATTTGGTGCAAGTTCTTTAGACTGGAAGGAATTGGAAAAGTAACGGCAGATATGTCAAAGTTGAGCCAAACACACTAGTCTTCATCTTGAATAAAGCATGATCATTAAAACCTTAACATGCTTAATTTTTTTTTTTTAAACCTTAACAATAATTAGCAAATACTACTGATTGTTCATAAATAACGATCCCGGAGTAGATAAGAAATATCCAAAGAGAAGACAAAACAAAGAAATTGAATATAAAAAGCTAGTGTAAGGTTCTAATCCTCGAATGCCTTTTGCCCTTTCCTTTAGTAGTATTGAATAAGTATACCTCTAGAGTATTCGATACTCTTCGGTCCACGTAAGAGTGTGCCAATGCGTATTGTGTATCCAAGCGTGTCGAGAATTCGGTGACATTGATTTAGAGCCAATTCCAGTAGGCTTGTTGAATGGCGCATGAAATTATTCAATTAATAAGCATTATTAGAATCTCTAGAGAGTTTTCACTTCTTTTACAGTGATGTTACTTCTACCTAGTAAAAAAGGTGTGTAAAACAAGAATCATAGGTCTGCCAAATCATTTTACCAGACAAAAATAGAGAAGTAAAACGCTGAATGCAAAAGGCATATATTTGCCTCAAGTTAGGCTTGCAGATGATGGTGTTTGGTTACTTTTTGTTTTGATTAGGTTGATTACTGTACGGAGAGATATATCATGGACTTTGATTGTTATTCAGCATCTCACCTTAGTTCCAGATGTTTGATTAGGATGCTGAATCATAATAAAGATGTTTGACATTATTGCTTCCTAGTCTCAGAACAACTTTCTGGTTGTGTTGTATGATATGCATATTGAAACCCTTAATCACTGATCTTCTGAGATGAGAGCTTTATTGAAAGAGTCACCTTTTTTTTGCAGCTAGAATTTGTTGTAGAAAAAGTTGTAGCTAGAACGTTACTCATGTGATGTTTTTTTTTTTTTTTTTTAATGTTTGATTTGAATTGTTACTGTTATTTTCTAATTATTTTGACACAATCCGTTAAATTGTTCTTATTGGTTGCTTTTTATACCATACTTTACCGTTAGTTGATGGTGAAAATGAGAGTACTAGCACGGAAACAAAGGTTGTAAAAGAAACAATCGATTTTAAGGAAGTAAAACGAATAGACCACATTCTCGGAGCACTACAACGCAAGGTAAACTTACAACTGTCGTTCGCTCTCTTTGTAATAAATTTTTGAGCTTAAGAAAATGTCATTATTAGGCATTTTATTGTTGTACCTGTTCTAAGGATAGTGTCAAAGGCTAGCACCAAAACATACTCCTCATTGAACTGGACATTGTTTAGATACTCGTGGTTATGTCGGCTTTTTATTTTCAAAGCAGTATGTCATTTAACTGAAACAACAGAGCAAAAGATGTATTTCTTACTCCCAGCTATGATGTTTTTATCTGTAAGTGCTTTTTGTATGCTATTTCAATGGTTCTAATCCCTCTTAACAAATTTAGGGTGTCTGGGACCTTATAATCTAAGGAATCTTTTAGAGGATCAAAATTATTGCTGCTAAGTTAGAAGTAAATTTGTGCTGTCCATCCTAGTTTAGATTATTTTTGAAAGTTTTTAGAGATATGAAAGTTATATGTGTTCCTGTCCTGTTTTTGTTGTAGCTTCAACCGGCCCCTCCTCCCCCTCCGTTTCCAGAAGGTTATGTTCCTCCAACATCTGAAGCCGATAAAGACCCTGACAATCCGCAATCAGCTGAACCTCAACCTCCTCCCCTTGATCCCATCATAGATCAAGGTCCCTCCAAAAGGATGAAGTATTAAGAATCTGAAATATAGCTGATCATGTACTGCAATATAAATCTCTATTGCAAATATTACAATCCATATGTGAAATTACTTGTGGAAAAGTTTAATCCAAATGTTACCAATTAAGTAATGCGTTTTGTCTTCCCCCATTTTGAGGGTTCCTAAGAAAAATAAGAGAAAAGATTCCTACACTTTTGCACGTAGCGAACAAGAAATGGAATGTTGTTAAATCAAACATAAATAAAGATATGTATCTCAAAATCTCAACCGGAAGATCTCACTAACAGGTTTCTCTGTTTATTAGACTAGGAGGAATAGTTGACAAATACTTAAATATCTCCAGATTTGGCACCAGTTGGTAAAGATCACATCTTACAGTTATGATTTTGGATATTTTCATTTCTGAATTCGACCGAACTCCAATCTATAAATAGCTATCCCCTTGAGAGTTTACATTGTACACATCCTACTACATTTGCACCAAAGTTAAGCCATGGCAACAAGTCAAAGCCGCCGCGGTTCTAGATTAGGCTTCATTTTGATTGCCCTTGTCTTTGCTAGTTATATTCTCATATGTGTTGCGAGTTGGTAATCATTTAGTTGCAAATGTTCCACTCATCAAAAACTAGTGTCATTTTAGTTGGTTGTTGAATTACTAATAAAACCTGATTGTTTGCTAATTAATAAATTTACAGGAGAAGCAAAGAGACCTGCAGAATTGAAAGGAACGATCGAGAAAGCCTTGAAAGGTGCAAAGAAAGACTAAATTATTTTCTGCCGTTATAGGAAATTGCTTGCTTTTTGTTGTCGTTTATTCGATTAAAAGATTTTATTCTTTATGCGACGAATTTGGTGGATTTTTTTTTGTAATTTTTTATGAAATCATGAATAAAAAGGGTTTTTTTCTATTCTTTTTACGATGAGTAGCTAGTTTTCTTCCCTGGAATTAGAGAGGAAGTCATATTATATTTACTATCATGTTATGATTATTTTCCATATTAATTTTTCATGGTCCTATTTCTTGATTAATAATGATAATAATTTCTCCATGAGTCCTTTAATGTTTAAATAATTGTTTTAAATATTCTTTCTAGAAAATAAAATTCTATAGTGAAGTAATTGTTAATATTTTGAGAAAAGTAATTAGATTAAAATCCATATATTCTAAAACGCAAACATTTAGTCTGAAATCATTTTGTGTAATGTTTTGAGAAAATTATAGAGAATGGTTGTAAACATCTAGTATGCAAAGTAGTGATGAAATCTTGAGTCCTACTTCTTCTTTTATTTGTAAATCAGTTTTAGTATTTTTTTAGTATTTTTTAGTATTTTTAATTTAGAATAAAATCACCGAATCAATTTTGTTTTCATTAGCACTTGATTAATTAAAAATTAGAAATTACGATTATGAAATCCTTGTGGAACGAACCGTACTTGCATACTGTCTCATCTTCCGGCACCGATTTTAGGAAGACTTGTGGGGTAGTACGGTGAACCCTCTGGGCGTTATCATCCGAAACAACACAAACCTCAGCCTTGTACCTTTGACCAGTCTTGACTGTAGATATATTTTATTGCACTAACCCAACCTTACCTAAAATAGTGAACCCCAACATTTGCATGTGCACATATTCTTGTTAAACACTAGTATTTTTGCTTGTGTATGCTTCGTTAAATTCGTGTAGGAAATATACTTGAAGAAAACGATCTTTTTTGTTTGAGTCCAACTCGTTACACGCATTTAGGTGATACTTCTGTTTTTGTCGAAATGGGTGAGAATGAGGTCCAGGTGAACAAAACCCTTAGAGATCGCATGAACCCATCTAGAGTAGTACGTGATCCAGGGGTAGTTTTACCAGCCACTACTGTCAAATTTGATATTAAACCTGGGACAATTGGCATGCTTCGGACATTTAGAGGGTTAAAGAATGAGAACCCGTATACCCACATAAGAGACTTTGAAATGATTTGTGACACGACGAATTATCTGAATGTCTCCAAAGATGTGCTTAGGTTACATTTGTTTCCCTTCTCTCTTGATGAAAAAGCCAAAGAGTGGTATCATTTTATTCCGTCTAAAACAATCACCACCGGGGATGCTCTTGTAGAGGTTTTTGTTTTGAAATTCTACCCACACCATAAGACTGTCGTTGTTCACCAGTCTTTTCAAACCTTTAAGCAAAAACTAAGTGAAAACCTACATGAATATGTAGAAAAGTTTAATGAGTTTCTATACCATTGTCCGCATCACGGTTTTGAAAAAGCTCACATGACCCAAATTTCATATGAGGGCCTAGATAGTGACACCCGTATGCACGCAGAAACAATGAGTGGTGGAAAATTCACCCATAAAGACCCAGATATATGTTTTGACTCGTTCATTGAGTTAGCTGAGAAAACTAGGGAATGTACTTCAATGAGAGAACCAGAAATATCTAGGAATCCTATCCATAGGGTCGATAGGGTTTAAAATGGGTCAGATATCCTTAGCCGTCTAGAGTCGTTAGAGATGAAACAAGAGTCAAACCATGCTAGATATGAAGTACAATTCCATGCTCTTTATAACAACTCTAGGATTGAAAACCGTCAGAAATTTGACCCATATTCAGAAACCTATAACCCTGGTTGGAGAAACCATCCTAACTTTTCATGGTCCCAGGGTCAGAATCAAGGTAGTATAGTAAATCTCAGTATCCACCATGGCTTAGTTATACCAAGAATCCACTAAAGACAACTTACTCTCAAAACCTTTTGAGAAGAAAATAACTAGCTTAGAGGAATCTCTTAATATGTTAGCATAGAGCCAGCTTAGATTTCAAAAGACAACCGAGCAGAATTTCCAATGCCCAGACTCTTGCTAAGTTATAACTCCAAGTATCTTAGATAGCTAAGACACTAAGTGAGAGAGAAATAGGAAAATTTCCTAGTTAAACAGATCCTAATCCTAGAGGAGACAAAACGTTCAATCATGTGAATTCTGTTACAACCCTTAGGAGTGGAAAGATAGTTGACAACAAGATAACCATGTCTGATAGCGGATATACTGTAGTACCACCTTTTACTTCCCAAGAGGAGCCAGTAGATGAAGAGACTGAAACAATCTCTAAATAGTCAAATACAGTTCTTGATAGAATTACCTTTGTGCCTAGAGCCCCATATCCACAGTTGCTAGCTCCAACAAAGAAGGAATCGACTTTTCAACGAAATAATGGAAATATTTAAGCAGATGAACATTAACATTCCGTTATTAGAAGAAATTAGGCAAATTCCTGCTTATGCCAAGTACACATAAACGTAAGCTTAATGTACATAAGAAAGCCTTTTTAGCTGGTCAAGTAAGTTCAATCCTTCTGAACCAAACATCCCCAAAGTATAAAGACCCTGGATGCCCCACCGTATCTTGTGTGATTGGTAATCACGTGGTTTATAAGGCATTGCTTGACTTATGAGCTAGATTTAACTTACTCCCGTATCATGTGTACACCCAGCTAGGTCTTGGTAAGTTGAAAACGACCAAAATGACACTGCAGTTAGCATATAGTTTTGTCAAAGTCTCTCGTGATGTCATAGAGGATGTTCTTATTGAGGTTGATAGATTCATTTTATCCAGTGGATTTTGTTGTTATAGATACACATCATGTTAAGGACCAACGTGCTCAAATACCAGTAATTTTAGGTCGCCCATTTTTAGCTACATCTGATGTTGTCATCAACTATAGAACCGAAATTACGAACATATCTTTTGGAAATATGACTACTGAACTAAATATCTTTAATGTTATTCGACAATCTTCTGAGATGGATGATTTAGAAGAGGTGAACATGATTAGCACTTTACTTCGTGATCCTTTAGCCTGTGCTGTGTTTGACAATTCAATATTTGATGAAACTTTCAGTGAATTAGAGGAAGTCGATTGTCCTTTGCAAGAGACTTTCTTTGATAATCCGTTATATGATTTTGATGATCGTGTTTGTTTAGATAACCACTCCACAGAAGAAATCGGGCATTGTGCTGACCTTACGGACCCCATAATCCACCCTATAGGTTTTGGTCCAGTTGAGAGCAGTATTTATCCTAAGTTTGGGAGTAGTGATGATTCTTGTGATCGCTGAGTATCCATACTTGAAGTCCCTAACTTGAGACTCGAGCTTTGTACATATAAGGTATTACTTGAGTTTCTTCAGAATCTTCAAACTTATTCTCCTAATACTATCCATGAGGAAATCCAACTATTAGAGACTAGTTGCTCGACTGAATCTATTTATCGAGACACTCATATGGAACCTAAATGGGCACCAAAGATAAACCCAGTTGTCTTGAAAGAAATCTTAGATAAGGTTGTAATCAGTTTGTTTATTTGTCTGATCCATAACAGGTGTCTTATACTTGTGTCTCAACTTTATTTGGTATTGTTGACCGATAGTTGTTTCGGCTATTGGTATATGATTTTGAAAGGTGACTAGCTACTTTATGGTAGTTGATATCTGGCTGAAGACTTTAAACTTAACACTTCTTGGGAGGTAACCTATGCTCATGCGATACGGTAATATCCTTCCTTATATCTTTTCGTCAGTTGGTAACCGTTTCCCGTTGTTCATGCTTTTAATTTCATCTTTAGAGCATTGAGGACAATGTTAGATTTAAGTTTGGGGGCATGAGAGAAACTTTTAGTGCAATAATAAAACTCCAAAATTTAAAAACTTCTGAACAATTCAGGTTGACACTAACCATTCTAAGTAGATGGAAACAAATTTCTTGGTTGTGGGAGTTGAGGGACTCATCTAAATGGTCTATTCATAAAAGGACAGAGCTCAGTTGTTAGAAATAACATGATAGTCGTTACCATATCACGTTCTGTTTTTACAACTTTTTGTGTTTCTCTAAGTGATTTGGTGGGGCACTAGTATCACCTTGTTTTCGCCAGGATGAAATAAAATGATTGAGATCAAACCCCATTATTTTAATTGAACTTGACCAATAATTTTTTAAAAAAATGACACTTTGATAGCAATATGTGTGTGTTCTCCGTGTCTCCGTCGCCTAAGCAAGCGTGGAATGCAAGATCCATGGGAACTATCATGTAATCTGCTGACAATGAGCATGCGCTTAGATTCAAAAGATCTAATCATGTTCTCGAAGAAAAAAAAATGAAAGAAAAAAAAGTAAAAAATGATTGTATATATTCAATAAATCGACCGCTGGGGCCCTTGTATATACCAGCTGAGTTGATACTATTAGGATTCAGACCAGTGGGTGCGTATCTCAATCTATTAAAGTTCATCTTGGCGCTGACGTTCATACATATATTCTGGGAAACACCGTTCACCTTAGTCAACATATGCATCATTCATCACTTCCATATCCATCTTCTTAATCTATTCATGTGATTATGGTTTGTTAGATTCCGAGTATCGTGGTCCATTATACGACTATCTGAGTAGTGCTTTGTTTTATATATATGAATTTTAGTACGCTTGAGTGCAAACTCGTGTATAACGATTGGATTCATACAGGGTAATTCATCTCATAGCCAAAGAATTTAGTAACCAACTAAATAACATGTTTAGTGTCTACCCTCAATCGTTCACAAGTGGCTAGGGTTTGGAGTAAAAGTTTTTATGGGTATATCTCTTGTAAACCCGCACGAGACAAAACTCGTCCACTAGGGACACCTAGGGGTTTAAAGTCTTGTTGCACACGCTAAGTGCAATCGCGATGCCTGCGAAAGTGAGCTAGATTTTATTTTTTGTTTTTTAGATTAGATTTACTCGAGGACTAGCAAATAATAAGTTTTGGGGTATTTGAAAAACACAAGTTTGTGTCATATTTGTCTTAATTCTTTATATTGATAATGTTTGATTATGTACTAATTGTGTTATTTTATGTGCTTGTAGGTATTTTCGGGAAATAAACATTCTTGGAAAAATTGGCTCAAAAAAATGTTAAAGGTACCCGGAAAAATTACTAAAGGCACCCAGGATTGGATAAGGGCACCCTAACTGATAAAGGCACCCACTTTTTTTTGGATTATGAGCACCACCTCTTTTGAATTCAAGTGAAGTAATTGCGGGAATTTAATCTTCTCGAATCTGTGAGAGAGTTGGTCGAAATTTTGGACAAATTTGAGAGTTTTAAATACAAGGATATCTTCTTGCCTAAATAAGAGGGATATGTACACGGTTTAGACAACCAGAATCAAAACAGAATCCTATTCTCGGAAAAAAATAAAATCATGAAGAATTTGTATTTCGGGAACATTGGATATTATTTCCTGTTTCTCTTGATCTTGTTTCCACACGATTCGAATATCTCTCGACCAACAAACAAACATCGAAAAACATAAATATTTACCATGATATTTTCTATTAAAACCAAAGATATTTTGAAGATCCATGAGAAGATTTGTGGGGTTATTGGACGAGATTTGGTGATCTAGTATAAATAAAGGTGTTGAGGATCAATTGGAGGGAGTTCGGCGAGGGGCAGAGGCCAGAAATCGAGAAAAAAAATCAGAAAAAAAATTATACTCGTTAGAAGATGAAGATGAAGAAATCGTTACAAAAAGGTTGAAGAAACCATAGCCAAAAGATTGAAGAACCTGTTGTTAAAACTTTTAATATTTGCAACGATTATCTTCAGTTTGCAACATTTGATTTATAACACCGATTCTGTAACACCCATACACTGTTGCAAACTCGCTGCTTTTATTATTTTATCTTCTTTTCACCTTTGTAAACACTTTTTGAGTTATGAATAAATCTTTTGAGAGTGTTTTGAGCAAGATGAGATAAACCCATCACTGGGACAATGAAGGAAGCTGTTTTTCAGAATTGTTTGGTAACTATATTCGATTCATTATGACTTTTTACACTTATTTTAATTGATTTATGATTTTTCATTAATTATTTATGATTTTGTTTGATGGTGTATGCTTAACCTTACAGTTTTTGATGCACCATGCTTATGATTTACAATTAATATTTTATAAATCTACCTTTGGCAAAGAAATAGAGTCCATAAAAGAGCTATAATTTTAAGAATTGAAATTTGTATCAGTCGATTGTGAATAATGGTGGAATCCTGAGTCCCAGTCCTCTTAAGTTTGATATCATCTTTTTTTACTTATTTGCTAGTTTAGAAAATTAGGTCTAAAATCAAATCTTCACAAATCCGAGTGAACGATCTTCTTACCACTATTACAACCACATGAGGTTACAATTTAGGGATTTTGGGTTTGGGGTTCGTGAATTGTATACAATGGATTTCCAATAAAAAAATCTGAGTTTTTAGATGAATATTTTGTTCTTCACCTTTTGTATGGGCTATAAAACAATTATATCTTTTTTTTCGGATTGTTTAAAGAATAAATTATAATTTGGGGGCCACAAAATAAATTGACTAAGTTAAATATATATACACGTCATCACTTATTGGAGTCAACATGGCTCAACGTGGGTTTTTCATGCAATTACCCCAAAAAAAATTAACATAGTTTTGTAAGATATATAGAATAGTTTTTGATAAAATTTTAAGATTTTTAGTTTACAGAATCAGAAAGAGGAAAGTTTTATTTAGTTTATGATGCATTGATGCATAATTCTAGTTTAAAAAAAAATCTTAAATCATTCTCACTGCTAGAGGGCCAACCAAAGAAACTGTAGCGGAGTGGCGGTATTCCGTGGTTATTTGATTTCTCTTAAATGTTCTGGATCGACAAAATTTCAGATCGTCAAATTTATGGCTGATTCCAAAAGTATAGTCGTCCAAATGCCTCAAGGGTATTCCAGGTATTACAATAGCTTAACACGGGTAGTTGCGATCTTTATTAGTCACGTGCGCATCCCACATGAATATTGACTGGACACGCGGAGGACGCATGGTCGACGCAGAACGGACGCATGTTTTCAGTTTTCTTTTAGTATTTTTCTTCCTTTTATTTTGATGACAGATTACACAAACACAAAAAAAAGATATGATTCTTCATCAGAATACAAAAAAGCATTAACATATTCAATCCCACTCATCTAACTTTCAAATTACTAATCAAATCTAACATCTAATTGTTACAAAATCTAGCGATAAAATAAAATAATAATAATACAAAGAGCAGATCTATATCGAAGTTAATCAGTATCGTTAGGATGATTCTTGACTTAGCTCATTAGAAATAATGGTCAGCAACATATATTTTTCATCAATTGGCAGAAGTTTTTTTGTTCTGCTATTACAATATAAGTAACAACAAAGGATAAAATGAACAGAAAAAGAAGAAAAAATTATGGAGTTATGGTGTTGTCGTTGTTGGTACTGAAGAAGGAAGCGAGATAGAAAGTGATGGAAGTACAGAGAAACAAAGAGACTGAATGGAGATAACAAGGTTTACAGGTTTTGTTTTTAGAAAAATATTACCACCGTTACCCTTAGACATATGCAGCGTTTTGTTTGCGCCACTCAGCCTAATAATGCTTCACTTTTGACATGTAGATATATGGGATAAACAATTAGTATAGCACCACGTTATAAAAAGAGAAAAGATAAAAGAGAAAAAAGAATAACTTATAATAGCAGTATAGCACCATTAATGTGCTTCAAAAAAAAAAGCACCATTAATAAATTTAAGAAGTTAAAAAAGTTGTATTTGAAATCCCACTATCCTATACCTATTACTACTAAAATTTCAGTTAAAATAAAATGAAACAAAAACCCTATTTGAATAAATCTGTTAGATTACCTTTTATATTAATTTAATCCAACAAAAATAAAAATCAACCTCACTCTTAATCTATATTCTCTCTCACCACCAACCAATACCAACCACCATCATCCATCAACACCATCACCACCAGCCACCAACTAACAGCAGCACCAACCACCACCACCGTCATCACCCACCACCACCACCAACGAGCACCACTAACAACCACCAGGTCCACTTCCAAAGAGCACAACCACCAACCACCACCAGCAGAAACGAAAACCAGAACCAACACCCATCACCACCACCAACCACCACCAACAACAACCAACACCACTTTCACCACCAACACCACTTTCACCACCAACACCAACATCAACGAGCACCACTAACAACCACCAGATCCACCACCAACCATCACCAGCAACAACGAAAACCAAAACCAACACCAACCAGCGCCACCAACAACCAACACCACATCTACCACCACCACCAACACCAACACCAGCATTATCCCATTACCATCAACCGGAAAACACCACCACCGACTAACACTATCATCAACACCACCACCACAAACCAACAACACCACCGTAAAAAACTTACCATATTACTAAATCATTGGTTTCAACGATAAAAATTAGGTAGGAAAATGATGAAACCAAATTTGGTTTCAACATAAAATTTGTATTTCACCAACACAACTTCAACGAAGAAACCAAATGCACCAAATTGAAACTAGGAAAAATTTAGTTGAAACCAAATTTGGTTTCAATATAAACGTATTGTTTCACCATTAAACTTTGGTTTCACGGTAAAAAGTAGACACAAATCAGATGAAACCAAATTTGGTTTCTATAAAACTTATTTTCACCAACACAAAAATTGGTTTCAACGTTGTTTAGTTTTTCTAAAATTTGATGAAACCAATTTGGGGAAGAAGAAACTATGGCGTCGGAAAAGAGTGTTTTTGCCCGGAGATGAAAAAAAACAGAAAAACGTGGGATTGGTTGGTCACAATGTTTTTTTTATTGGTCAAAAGCCAGGTAAAGGCGCCAGATTAGCAGAGGTGGAGAAAGAAAGGACGAGTAAGAATGCGACACATGTGTCAGACAGTTTTGACGTGGTATGGGACACCTTTAATTTAAATTCTGTTTCTGTTTATTGTGAGAAAAAAGTGGAACATCACGTGAGGCTAGGTTTGAAGAAGACGGATAATGAAATAGCTGGAATTGGTTTATCCTCACTGGGCCAGAAACAGAATTCAGCCCAAACCAATGAAAAGAAGTCAGGCCTGTTGTTGTATTAGATAGGTCATGTTCATACTCGCTGGGCTCGAAGCAGGCCTCAAACACAAGGATAGTAGAGAATGAAACTAGGCTTCAGTCATCAATTCCAAAAGAAGATGGGCCTGCGGAAACAAACCCAACAGGAAGTAGTGAACCTAGCTTTGCTTCTATGGACAATTTTTCTTTGAGGAGCTTAAAGAAGATATTAAAGAACAACTTTTCTAATGAGGTCACCTCTAATTCTAGAGCTATGGAGAAGGAATCCAACTACAAGCAACACGATTGTGGACAAAATGAAAATCAAGAAATACATAAAGAAACATTTGGTGATAATGAGGATGCGGATTTGCAAACAAGTAATGACAATAAGCGAGTTCGGAATGTGGATGATGATGATGTGGAGTTAGCTAAAGGTTTACATGCAAAATTCAAGGTTATTTTTGACAAACTTAAAGAAGCCGACAAGCAAGCGGGGATTGAATTCTCAAGTAAGGAAATTAATTTTGTATCAAATTCTATTGTTCAAATGTGAATGCCTTTAGAGATGAATTGGATACGGAAGCTAGTGGTACAAACTAATGGTTTTATTTGGTTCTTACAATTATTGGGTTGTTCTTTTTAAATGTTTAAGATTATTTCTTGGAATGTAAATGGTCTTGGAGATCCGGATAAACGCTCCAAATTAAAAAAGCTTGTGAAACGTTGGAAGCCTTCCATTCTTATGATTCAAGAGACGAAGCTTAGTGCGTGCACGGATGCTATTTTGCGCCAATGTTGGGGTACAAATCCGTGTAAGTGGATTGCTTTACATTCCTATGGAAGATCGGGAGGAATGTTGGTGATATGGAATTCGGATTTAATAGAAGTAAAAGACTTTCTTGAAGGCACTTTTACCTTAAGTATTTCTTGTCGAAATGTGGAGGACTACTTCCTATGGGCCTTAATTAGTGTCTATGGCCCTTGCAAGATGTATGAGAATTTTTTTTTCCGAAGGGAGCTAGCTTCTTTACGTGGTTATTGGGACGGATTACCTTTATGCTTTGGTGGGGACTTCAACGAGATAAGATTTATGGAAGAGAGAAGAGGTTGTCGTTTAATCTCAAACTCTATGAAACTCTTTAATGATATTTGTATTGAGCTTGATCTTGTGGACGTGCCTCTTTCTGGTGCTAAGTATACTTGGGGTAGACCGCCAAATAAGAAGAGTAAGATCGACCGGTTCTTAATTACTTCGGATTGGGAAGATCACTTTCTAAATATTGCTCTCAAACGCCTTGCTCGACCTTTTTTGGATCATTTTCCTAATGGGTTATGCTCTTTGGACGCGGATTGGGGCGCTTGCCCCTTTCGATTTCAATTAGCTTGGATTGAAGGTACTAACTTAATCCCCTTAATGAAAGAATGGTGGGAGTCTTTTTTTTTATATAGGTACGTCCGGTGAAAGTTTTGCAAAGAAGTTAAACGCTTTAAAGGAGAAACTAAAGGTGTGGAATAAAGAGGATTTTGGTTGCATTGATAGGGCTATAAGCATGGCCCTCAATAAGATGAATGAATTGGACGATCTTGATGATAGTAGGGGTATGTTGAGGAAGAAAAAATGCTTGTGAAGGCCAAATTAGATTTTGATTTTGCTCATCGTCTCCAAAACGTAATGTTGAGACAAAAATCAAGAGTTAGATACTTTAGAGATGGAGATCGCAACACCAAACATTTCCACCGAGTGATGAAGGGTCATAGATCTTTCAATAACATCAACAACCTTCGCATCAATGGAAGATAGACCGGAAATAAATAAGAAATTAAGATGGGTATCGCAAATCATTTTATGACCGCTTTCAAGGAGATTTCAAACAACCGTCCTAGAATCAAAAATATGTGCCTAAAGCGTATTGACGAAAATATTTGTAATTGGTTGGAAAGATCTTTTAGTGAAGAGGAAGTGAAGAATGCAATTAAAGGGTTGAGAATTGATCGGGCGTCGGGTCCGGATGGATATCCTATGAAGTTTTACATTGTTTGTTGGCATTTCCTAAAAGAATACTTGATGAAGGTTTTTGAAGAATTTCATAAAGATAATGTGCTACATTCATCGTTAAAAAATAACTTCATTGCTCTTATCCCCAAAAGGGAGGGAGTGGAGGAAGTAAAAGATTTTTGACCCATTAGCCTTATTGGGAGTGTGTACAAAATAATCTCAAAGGTTTTGGCGGAGCGCTTAAAGGTATATCTTCCTTCTATAATCTCCTCGTCTCAATCTAGCTTTATTAAAGGAAGACAAATTCCTGATGGAATTTTGATAGCAAATGAATGTCTGGATTCTAGACTACGCCAAAAATTACCGGGGTTGGTTTGTAAACTTGATTTTGAGAAAGCCTTTGATAATGTGAATTGGAATTTCCTAAATGAAGTTTTATACAAAATGTGGTTTGGTGGTGTTTGGAGGGCTTGGATTAGAAATTGCTTATCCTTTCCCAAGTTCTCGGTTCTTGTTAATGGGTCGTCTTATGGATATTTCGGTAGTGAAAAGGGTCTTTGTCAAGGGGACCCACTCTCTCCTTTTCTTTTCACTATCGTTGGTGAAGTTTTAAGTTGTATGTTGAGCAAATCTCAAGATTGCGAGCAAATTTCGGGTTTTTCGGTCAAGAAAGGGGGAACAAAAATAAATCATTTGCAATTTGCCGATGATACTATCATTTTTCTTGAGGCGAATACAAAACAAGTTGATGCCCTCCGTTATTTACTTCTTTGCTTCGAACTAACTTCGGGTTTGAAAATAAATTTCACCAAGAGTAGCTTATACGGGGTCGCGGTCGAAGAGGGAGTTGAAACTTTTGTGAACATGTTGGGTTGCAAGTATGCTAGCTTTCCTAGTATTTATCTTGGTCTTCCTTTGGGAGATAAGGTATGAGGTACTCAAAAATGGGAAAATACTCTCGAAATTTGCTCGAAAGAATTACTTCCTGGCACGGAAAATCAATAGAAAAAGGAGGTAAGCTAACCCTGATCAAAAGTGTTCTAGCTAGTTTACCAATTTACTTCCTCTTCATTTTTCTTGCTCCATGCTCCATAACGAAAAAAATCGATAAATTGGTGAGAAACTTCTTATGGGATGACGGTCAAAATAAGAAAAGAATACACAATATTGGTTGGAGTTTGGTTTCAAAACCAAAGAATAAAGGTGGCCTTGGCATAAGAAGAACCAAGCAAGTGAATTCGGCTTTGTTACAAAAATGGTGGTGGCGCTTTGGCATAGAGAAAGACTCGTTGTGGAGGAAGATTATAGTTGAAAAATTTGGCGAAACTACTTCCGGATGGGAAACCCTCCAACCAAAAGGATCAAAAGGTGGGAGCTTTTGGTATAATATTTATAAAGAGCTCAAGAACTTCAAAAAAAATATTAGATTTAAGATAGGTGCGGGCAAGGAAACTAGATTTTGGGAAGATTATTGGCTCGGTGAAGGTAGATTATGTGATTTGTTTCCTTTGACTTACAATGCTTCAAGGACTAAGGAGTTTGTGGTGGCAAGCATGTATGAAATGGTTGATGATGGCTTGAGATGGAGGTTTATGTCTAGACAAAGATACTATCAAACCGTTTCAAGTGAAAATTTTATCCATATCAAATCTTCTTTCTTCCATCTCTATTCAAGAAGGCGTCCCGGATAGCCGTTTTTGGGTCAGAAATAATCATGGCCATTACACGGTCAAGGATGGTGTTAGGAACGAAGAATATCAAGATGAGTCTACTTTCTCAACCGACGTCATATGGAACCGTAAATATCCTCACAAAATCAATTTTTTTCTTTGGCTACTCTCTCATGATAGGATAATGACAAAGGATAAATTATGAAGAAGGGGTATGGATGTTTCTAGCTTATGTTGCTTTTATGGCGAAGAGGATGAAAATACGCATCTATTTTATGATTGTTGGAGGACCTGGAGAATTTGAGATTACTTTGCGGAAGGCTTTAGTAGTCGTTGGACTTATAACTCGAATGTCACCACGAATGTTAAATCTTGGAGCTTTAATTGGGGAGACGAAAGACTTAGTCGAATATGGAACAACATATCGGTCGCAATATGGTGGTGCATATGGAAAGAGCAAAATGAAAGAGTATTTGAAAACAAAACGAGAAGTTTGGTAACCTTCATTAGAAATATTAAAGTTCAAGCGTTCTTTTGGGCGGATCAAACATAAGGATGTTAGGCCTAACGGCAAATATGGTGATCGCTCTTTGGGATTCCTTATTTCGCATCTCTTGATTTTGTCTTTGCACTTCAATTTAACGGCTTATAGTTGTTTTTGCTCACTTTTGTATTCATTGGGTTGAGGTTCCCCTCTTAAGTACCTTCTCTTTTCAATGAATATCCTCTTTTTCCGATCAATTTTTTTTTGATGAAACCAAAAAAGGTTCCATCATTTATTTTATTCCACATGAAAAAAAATGATGAAACCAAAAAAAGTTTCATCATTTTTCAGACATTCCACCAACACAAACACTGGTTTCAACGTTGTTTAGTTTTTGTAAAATTTGATGAAACCAAATTTGGTTTCATCATTTTTCTGGCGTTTCACTAACAAAAAACCCTAATTTCGACAATGATGATGTATCATTATTTTTTGATGATGATTTTCGACGGTGATGATCTGGAGGTGTTGGTGATGTTTGTAGAGGATAGAAGGAGGAAGAAGAGGTGTTGTTGGTGGTGGATCTGGACATGTAGTGGTGGGGAAAAAAATAACGAGGAGGAAGCGATGAGGGAGGAGGAGGTGTTGTTGGTGGCTGATCTGGACATAGAAAGAGAAGGAGGTACTGGTGGTGTTGGTGGAGAAGACGGAGGTGCTGTTAGTGGCGGATATAGGTGACAGAGCTATTATTGGGGAACATAAAAGTAAAATAAAAAGAGAGAGAGGTGTTGGTGAAGGAGAAGGAGGTGTTGTTGCTCCGGATCTATCTTTTCTCACTGGTTTGGTGGCGGCGGAACTAATGTTGCTGGTGGTGATGGTGGTGGGGAGGAGGAGGCAGAAGAAGAAGAAGAATAAATGAGAAAAGAAGAGAAGAAGAAAGAAAAGGTAAGGGTGGCATTTTAAAAAGTGGTAAAAACTAAATTTAAACATTATAAATGAAAATAAGGTTTTTATTTTATTTTTATTTCAAATGATTTTTATTTATAAAGAATAATATGGGAGGAGTTTTTGTATGCTAAGTATGGTCACCTAAGATTTTTTTTCACTTGTTATGTTTAGGTTTTAGTCCTTTTCCTTTTGCGTGAATATGGCAGAAGAAAATGTTTAAAAATTTATAAATATATCTATATGTAAACGTCTTAATTTTTTTTAAATTTATCCGTATCATATCGTGTCTATGTCACAGTATCCGCACCAATATAACCCAGGCACTAAGTCAGAAAAAGGGTAAAGTAGACAGTAAGTAAAATGGGTATGGATCACACGTCAGTGCATCGTGTAATCTTCTGGAAATTAAGAATCTTCCAAAAGTGTCGTGGCTGAGAGGCTGAAGCTGCAGTACGTAACATCTTACCTGACACTAAATAATCATCTAACACATACACACCTATGGGGCGTTTGGTTCGAGTTATTGGATTCCTAAGAATTGGATTACGGGGTAATCCAATTTCTAGAATTGGATTCCAAAAAATGGATTCCTTAATCAAAAAATAGTGTTTGGTTGGGGGGAATTGAATTGCATGGTAATTCAAATATCTAATGTCTCTTAAATACCCTTACTCTTTGAAATTATATTACCTACACTAAATTGTTCAAAAATTCAAATTTTAAAATTTAAATTTTGGTTGACATAATTCAATTACATGGTAATTGATATGTCCTAAATCACTTTAATACCCTTCTTCCTCTTTGAGGAAATTATAATACATAAAAACATGCTAATGTTTAAATTTCAAATTTCAAATTTCTAAACCAAAATTATGATTAATACAAATCAGGTGCTCACACTACTAGTTTCAGAGATAGAACCTCGTCGCAGTTCATGCAACACGCTTGTCGACGAAGAAGAATTAGTATTAATAAACGAACGTAATGCCTCATCAAGTGGTCCTCCCATGGAACTAACTTGATGTGTTCCCCAACCACCACCCCAATTCATTTGACGTCGTTCACCCCCACCATTCATCTCTCGACCTTCATGTTCGTCGACATTACCGGTCGAAAGTTTTAAGCTGAAATCGGAAGACATGTTGTTGTTCCCTGGAGTTAAAATTGAAAGACAAGTTGTTGAAGTTGCTGGACTTAATAAGTTGTTAAGTTTGTACAAGTGTACATCACCCTGAATGCTCCTTCCTGTTATCCCCTTTTAGAACTTTAGATGGAGCTTTCACATTCCTTCACAATATTTGTAGCTCGAAAATACATATAATGGCATTTGTTCTGTACTATCACTCAATAACGGAGATAAACAAGATGCGTGTGTAATTTACCTCTCGACATAGAGGGAATTTGGCCTTACGGCTTGCTGCCTTAAGTTCGTCGGCGGTTGCAACTGACGAAGCAGAACAAGCACACATGTGACAGAAGATATGACCGCAAATGAGAGATACCACGCTGAATACTGTGTCCTGATACAAGTACGAAAGTGATTCTCTTAAAATCACATGAATGTCAAAAAAAAGTTAAGAAAATGATTCTCTTTCGTTAGAAAGATCATTGTTGACAGCCAATTATACATTCATTGACACCGACTAATGGAGTGCGCGTATCTAAACGAACTTAACCAAGGAACTTACCAAGCATATGGAACAAGTCAAGTGCTATACCAAGTGCCTGCATCATCTCGTCTACCTCGGATTCTGGTCTTGCACGTAATCTCTGATCAAGGACCTCAGTTCCCCTTCTCTTCTGTCTCACCCAATCCACCAGTGAAGACCATCAGGTATCGTCGGATCAATAGGTTGTTTTCCAGTTAACACTTCCATTACAACAACACCATAAGTATATACATCACTCTTCTCAGCTATCTTCCTCATGTACCCATATTCTGCAGTCATTAACGATGAGTTTAGTCCTTTTTATCAACTCATGAGTATTCTGAAATTTTAAGAGTACAAACACAAGTGCATAGAAAAGTGAAACTGCTGACAAAATTAGACAAGAACAAACCTGAAGCAATGTATCCATAGGAACCATCAACGGTATTTGAAGAACGATCATAATCACCATCATCGACAAGTTTGGCAAGTCCGAAATCTGCAATATAGGGCTCAAACTTAAGACCAATAAGGATGTTATTGGCCTTGATATCTCTATGAACAATGGGAGGAACACAATCATGGTGTAGGTAAGCCAAGCCTTGTGCTGCACCAAGCACAATATGATACCTCGAATCCCACTCCAAGCAGCTTCCACTCCTCTCATGAAGTAAACTACCTAAGCTCCCATTCGGCTTGTAATCATACATGAGTAGCCTTGTCCTTCGATTCCAACAACAACACAGAAATCTAACAATGTTTTTATGCCTTATAGAACCAAGAGTCTTTACCTCGGCCGAGAAAGAATCTCTAACACCTCCTCCAACACCACCACAGGCGTCATTGTCGTTGTTATTAGGTGTATGCACTGTTGCTGGCCATAATTTCTTCACTGCAATCACTTTACTGTTATCAATTGCGCTCGAATCACTGCCATGGTTCCTAAAACTACCATTGCCACTGTTATGTGATCAGTAAGCCAATAGCTAACTTCAATCTTCGAGACCGAATATCATCTTTTCTCGCTGAATCCACCCCAGCAACATTGCTTATGAAACATGACTTATTCCCCCAAGAACAAAGACCTTGATTTCCACCTAGTTCTGTTTCAGATAATTGATGGAACAACTTGTTGTCTGGGAGATAACCAGTGAGATTATTGAAGGAAATATTCAACGAGACAAGATTTTCCAGTGGTGACAGCGGTTTTAAATCTCCTGCAAGTTACTGCTTGCTAAAGGCACCACTCTCAAAACGTTTGAGTTCAATCAATCAAGTACATGAAACAATAGAGATGAGTTCAAACTAGGTCAAAAACCAAAGTAAAGGAAATTCAAATCAAATCGATGGGTAACAAAGATTAAGGTGCCCTGATTTCGAATCTGACATTAGTTTTTCGGTCAAAATCACAAAATTGAAAGTTAAGTTAAATTTTCAGAAATGAATTCCAAGAAATCTCTGTCAAAACAAAAATTTCCTTAAACTTTATCTCAAATTAAAGCTTCAGATCATATGATTAACGATTACTCTATAGAATTAGAAGGATAAAAAGAATTAAAACTTAACTTTTCATTGTTTTACCGCTGCCGATTCTCGCTGAAATTAAATCTGATAGTTTTTCTCCGTCGATGATTCGAAGATTGTAGGTGATTTCTTCTCTGAAAATTTATGATAGAAGATTATGGTTTAGAGAAGTAAGGTATAATCCATGGCCGATCCCCATCTCTCTTCTCTGGTATTTTTTTCTCTCTCTCAAGAACTATCATTTTACGTTTTAATTGAAAGGGATATAATAATCATTTTTCATGGATTCCCTTGTTTTCCTATGGAATTTGATTATTCCACTAGTGGACTGATGGAAAGGAAAACAAGGAATATGAGAGAATTGGATTCCCATGGAATCTGATTCTGAGTTTTTTTTGGGATGTTTGGTTGGGGGTAATTGAGTTGATTCCTTTGGAATCCAATTCCTAGGAATCCAATTACCCGAACCAAACGTGCTATTAGTGTTTTGTCGGTGATTTATTACTGTTGTTGTACGTGTTGTTGGTGATCAGTTACCGTGGTAAGTGGTAAAAATTAATTCATGGCAGAGATTTTTTTTTTGTTTTTTAATACAAGGCTAGCATACTAGTTCAACATTCTCACCACATGAGAATCAGCTCTACCTATGGAATCAGTAAAAAGTAATTGGCCTATGTCAATAGGTGGATGCGACGTCCACACACCTTCCAAATTCTTCGTTGTACTATCTTTAGCCAAACAATCAGCTATAGAATTCGACTTTCTATATCTAAAGAGTTAAAAACCTAGATAATAAAGTTTCTAGGTTGAACGGTGAAAAAAAAATTATTTTCTATTGGCCGAAATAAAGTTTTATGACTTTTGTGAAACGAGAGTTTTAGTAAGGTCACTTGACATAATTTGATTGGTGCAAATATTTAGGGGTTAAAGAAACTCACTCTCATCTTAACTATTTTATATTAAAATTATTACACTTCGTATACACCCAATACTTAACTGTAACGGGTCAACATCATCTACAGTGGGTGGATAACACCACAAATCAACAATTTATGTTTAATCATCTTTAATAAACAGCTACCGTTAAATTTATATTCTTAAATAAATAAAATAAAAAAACTAAATATGTATATTTACTGTGATTTCTAACTAACAAAATTTTATAAAAGAGGTGAATCCAACGCATATGTGTACGGATAACTATCAATTTCATCATTGTTATTTGTTTCATTTTAAATATACTTTTTATTTGTACGGGATAAAATTAATCTTAAAACATTCTTTCGGAACTTAGACTCAATCTCTTACCAAAGAACTATATTCGTGAGGTTAGTTTGGAAAATTATGGAATTCCTCATCATAAAATCATAAGAACTTGGTTAAAGGATATTATACAAAAAGATACAAGCAATTTTCAAACGTAACAGATTCAAAAAGATACTCCAACTATACCCGTTGTGTAACACGGACACAAATCTAGTCTTTGCTTGAAAATAGTATCTCCAGCGTTTAATCCAATAAATCTTCTCGTTTATCTTTTTTCTTTTTATTGATAAATAATTTGATACCGATGAATTTTGAGCTTAAATCATTTATCGATGAATTGGTTATATAACCCATAAGATCTTTTTTGGGGGTCTAGAAGACAAATAAAATTAGATACTCTTCTAACATCCAAGAATCTTTTATATACTTTCCTAATATACAAAATTGGGTATTCTATCCAAATTGTATAACTAAATTTTATATTAGATCACTAAACTACCCTTGTTTGTTTGTTTGGAATAGTTCTTTCATCATAAGTTTTAATAAACATGGTACCTCGATTAATGAACCACTTTTGTGTTGTTATATTCCGCAGGATGTGTCCATTAAGCTTTTCTAATTTCTGGATGGACCAACTAATTATATACTATTCACCATCATCAACTAAGCATCTTTTACCTATGATTCCTAATTGGTGATTTATATAGAGCATAACTTGCTTTATCATTTCTGTAGGGATAATTTTTCTTTCATGGATTGTTATGTATCTTTCTGCACTATCCTAAGTCCACCTCTAGCCTCTAGGAAATCAAACCATTGGCCTTTATATCTTTATCTTAAGGTCAATCATTATCCTTTACGGAATTGATTACCTGGGTTTGAGTGCCTTAATAAACCTACACATGCTTACAATTGCATTTAGTTACAGACATATAAAGTTATCTATATATTACGGTTTGTACTTCGTATTATGCTGCCTGTAAACAAGCAAATTGGAGAACCTGATCCATGTCAGCACAAACTGATAGCTATCCTAACAATCATATAGATAGCGTTGATTTTTTTTATAAGGTTATTGATCTGAAATAGATATATGCTTCTTCCACGCTCTCATTCTCTTATTCTTGTACTCCTGTTTTATGTGATGCCTCCATTCGGCGTGAGCTGCATTTCTCTTCTCACTTTGTATGTATTTCTAGTAAAGGTTGTCTGTGATCTGTTCCAGCGGTCAATTTTGTTGTTGTTTCAGAGGCTCTTGGTCTGTATTTATCAGTATTGGCTGGGGGAATAGCTGTGGACAATGTTGTTTGTGCGATATATTTCACAATTCTTTTTGCATTAGCATCCAAAATTCCTCCCGAGGCTTCTATATCATCCAATGATGGGTGTGCCTTACCTTTGAATCTCGATCAAAGTACATGAACCGTGTTCTGGAATCTTTTTTATAAGTTTTAGAACATCTTAAACAGTCAACTTTGCGTTAAACATTAGCTTTGACAATTTTTTTAATTTATTTCTGGAACTTATTATGTCTGGAAAAAAAGAACCTGTTTGTTAGCTCGGGTCACCTTAGTTTTCAGTTGGTTAACATCTTTTTTAAAAAATAATTTCCCGCGATCTGCCGTTTTGCTTGTTGTGTGGTAAAGTGTATAACTTTTGTGTTTTATGTTTAATCAACAAAATCAGGGTTCGGATGTTTCAATATATATATATATATATATATATTATGGGGTTGAATTCTCATTTTGGATCTTTTTGTTTCTTCAAATATTGTCATTTAAAAGTAGAACTTGATACAGTTACAAGCCCATCCGATTAAATTACCTTGGTGCACTAAAAAAGTATGAGGGTGATTCCAGCCAATTAACTTGATGAAACCAGACATCATATACGGTATTATTAAAGTAAGGCCATTTTCTGACTAAATGGGAATGTTTTCAGGTGATCTGATGGATACAGATTTTAAACTGGGAAACAGGCCAACAGTTCTACACTTTGTTACTTCTCTTGCAATATCGTTTGGTATATGCCTATAAAGATAGCTGGTACTAAAATTTATATTGTGTATTTAGGGTAATAAACTTATATTCATCTAAGATGAACTAAGTTTTGGCTAAGATGAATCTGGTTTTATCATGCATATCCTGACAAAATCAAACATGAATTTGTACATCATATTATACTTTACAGAATAAACCATGATGAAACTGGTTTCATCCTGCATATTCAGACAAAAAAATATGTTTTCTTCAAGATGTATCTGGTTACATCCTGCATATTCTGACAAATAAACATGTTTTTCTTATGATGTATCTGGTTTCATGCTGCACATTTAGATGATTATTTATTTTTATGGTGAAGGTTATGCTGGTGTTTGTTGTATTTTATTACTATTGAGTGTGGCAGTGGCAATAATGTGGCGTTTGTTGCGATTGAAAATGTTGGTAGTGGTCATGGTTGTGCTAGATCTTTATATTTTATATGGAACGGATGCTAGAAACACCGATTTTACCTATATTTATTTTGTTCATCCAAGAATGACACTAGATGCAACCAGTTTCATGTTAACTATTTTTTAAATAATTTTTCTTATTAGTTTAAGTCAGGATGCATCCAGTTTTATCCAAGCTATTTTTCGAATAACTTTTTCCATTTTATTCTAATTCAGGGTGCAACTAGTTTCTTCCTAGCTATTTTTTTCGAAAAGAAAAACTTTTGAATTTACTATCAACAATGAATTTTGTTTTTTAGATAATTTTAAATCCTTTATAAAAATATATGTTTTATTAAAATCGGATATATATTTTGAAAGTTATGAATTTTTTTATGATTTGTTTTTAAATTGTAGAAAGAAAGGATAAAAAAGAAAAAAATATATAAAGATGAAGAACATGATTATCTTGGTTTTTTGGTGTCTATTTCACCCATTTCTCATTTTTACTTGTCCATTTCAACCATTTTTAAAAAAATCTTGGACAATACATCTATTTTCTCATCATTTATATTATTATTTAATAATACTAATTTATACTAGTGTGATATTGGCAAAGTTTCTTGAATTTCTGTTGGAGTTGATAATCTTGATGATCAACTTCCAGTTATTGCATAATTTTATAAGCAATCTCCAATCCCATACGACATCCAGGAATTGAAGGTAATAGAATTTATTCATAATTGTTCTTGAGGGTCACTTCCCATTCATGTTGAATAGGACAAACAATTGTCTAGTCTACGTACATCTGAAAGTTGGAACCTAAGATTCCATGCATGGTGGCCGTTTATCCGAGAAAATATCACCCGTATCTATCACCAAATAAAAACAACAGATATTATTAGCTGTTTGGTCACTTGTGTGTACAAATCATTTGATGTGGTATTACGTAGGAAAAACTTCCGATTTTGCCATAGCAAAAACAACAACTGATCCCGCAATGTTCCTTCATCAATATTCTACTCTTTTTTTTCTATGGGTAAATTAAAAAGTTTATCGAAAGGCAGGGTTAAAAATACACGAAATACAGATTCTAACAAAGACCGATCAAAAAAGATTATAAAAGCGTCTGGGTAAGACAACTCTAATACCAAAGAAAGAAACCAAACAGCCATTGGCACAGCAGTGAAAGTATTTACAAGCTACCTCAATAAGGAAAAACCCACCGGTATGGCGGTATATAATAACCTCTGCGCATTCCAACCACCCGCCCTCACTATTTACAAATGGGGAAGTCGGGGACGGGGGAAACCACTCCAACTACGAAGTATATATGGTTTTGGCCTTTCCATTGATGATATCCAAAGCCGAAATACAGAATGGCCTTGTCCCCTTCCGACCAGGCCATCATGTGCGTGCCCGTGTGAAGTTTTTTATTATTTTCTTTTTCCTCGCAAAAAATGAGAATTAAATTTAAAAAATTTAAGAAAAATATGGCATCCCAGTGCAAATACAATACGTCTGCACCCTAAACCCAGAATGATACCGATTTACATACCTATTTTAGTACATAACACTATCAAGATTTTCCAAATTTTACTTGTTACTGTTTTATCTTTATAAGTAAGAATTATTACCCTTAGATTTTTATTTCTAGTAGCTTAGAATATGCTCAGTGATGCCTTAGAATATGATCAAATGATGTTTTAGGGTTGTGTCATTTCTATATATTGTAGTCCCATAAGTGCTTCACTGTATTGTCTACTTCAGACACCGTTGATCAATACAACAATTCATTTTCCTTGCAAATGTAAATTTTGTCATGGCATCAGGAGCTAGGGAGAAACCCTAGTCATTTCTCTAATCCTGTGACCTACCCAAACCTCAAATAAATCCTAAGCTATCTCTATATTTAACAATCATATCTAAAATCTATGTAACACAAATATTCAATCCTCATAAACCCTTAACATGTTTCCTAATTTTTATCAAGAAAAAAAGGTGCAAATCAAAAGCAATTATTAGCAACTAATTTTTTCTCTCTCCTGAAAAATTAAGAGCGAAAATGGCGGCCTCCATCAACAACATCTAAATATCCTGATGTCTGTTCCTTGAGCTAGCGTGGTCTCCCCCGGTAAGTTCATCTTGTACCTGTTTGAATCCATGGTTTTTCACAAGTTTATCTTAGTGTCCATCTCGTTTGAGCTTCTGGCACCCATCTACCCTACAAACAACTTCAGATCTATGTTCATTGTCTTAGCCATCACTCTCCTGTACCCAAATCCCATACCCAAAAGAACAGTAACGAACTCTACTGTACGGTCAACAAACCCATTAATTACAACCAATTCCAGGAAACATTAAACACCACCCACTTTAATCACCACACTAAATGCTCCCCTGGTTTTGATTTGAAAGCTATTGATTTTGCAAAACTAATACACCACCCCCCCCCCCCCCCCCCTCCCTCTCCAACCACCGAGAATTGTTGCTCTGATTCATTTTCTTCTTCCCCATCTACTCAAAAATATTCCCAAAACCTTCAGAGAAAAAGAAAAAAAAATGGCAGATGCAGTCACCAGAAGTAACAGAGATAAAGAAGACCACATACAAAATGACAACCTTGTAATAAATGATAAAGGTGCTGATATGGATTCCCTCACCATCCAGTTCGAACAAAGTGTGTTAGAGGAACTCAAATCAGATGAGGAAGATGAAGAAATAGATCTTGATGGGGGGTATCTAGCAGAAGGGGTTAATCTCTGGCACCACTCTGTTGCTGGGAAACTCTTCTGTGATTTCAAAGCCTCCATCAAATTTGTCCGTCGTAAAGCAACGAAAATCTGGGGCTCCTTCAAGCTACAAAATATGGATCACTAAGAAGGCAATATTTTCGTTTTTCAATTTGACTCTGCAAACAATCTGGATACTGTGAAATCTCTGCAACCCTGGAGCATAGATGGTTACCCGGTTGTCCTAATGGACTGGAACCCAACAATGGTTACCAGTGAAATCTCTTTTGCGCATCAGCCTTTCTGGATAAATTTGAAAGGTCTCCTCCCGGAGTTCTACACGGAGAACATTATAAGGAAAATTGCAAGAAAAGCGGGTGCAATCACAAGAATTGACCCCCCAAATTGCCGACCTCTAGAAGGGAAGATTGTGAGAGTTCTGGCTCTTATGAATGTTAACAAACCCCTCACTAGGGGTGTCAATACAGTAGCGGCTAATGGCAGGACTAAATGGATCAAATTCCACTATGAGATTCAACCACACCGGCTATGCCAGGACTGCTTCGTCATTGATCACGACAAGCTTAAATGCCCAATCATAAAGAAGCATCTGAAGATGAAAGCAACTCACTACATTCTCGAATTCGGAAACCAGTTGACTATGGCAGGACCAATCTTCATTCCTAGGCCACAACCCATCATCCGCAACAGCTCTGAAAGAAAAAATCAAAATGCAAAAGTAGCCCATTATGAGAAATTTGTTCCTCCTCAAGATGGAATCATAATTTACCCCAGAACATTACCCATAACTCCTCAACTACCCCATCCAACTCAAGACAATGAAAATCCCCTAGAAGAGGAAAGAAATCTCAAAAGACAAAGGAACCTAAATGATGGTGCTGGTAGCTCAAATGAGGGAATGATACACAAGGTGATTGACACTGGATTTAACAGCTCTAAGGATGCCCAGGTGCCTGCACAGCCGGGGGGCTCCACTCCTGCAATGGGAACAGCTCAGGTACACTCACAAACTCTTCGCATTAATTACTTGCACTATTTATACCTTTATATTGCCACTGATAGAAATCACAAGGAATCACTCACCAAACCCACTGAACACCATTGCCTCTGCGAAAAAAATCTCAAAACCTCCAGTCTGCACAATTATAACAGTAACTTGAGGAATCCTAGTTACAGTACCCATCACACCCACCTTCACCCTCATCCCCCCACCAAGCAATCAACAAACACCAAGAAGACTAAAAAGCAACAATCCAAAACCCAAACCCACTACATCCAAAGCCCCCAGTTGCACATTACATCTCACAAAATAAACAAACACTCTCAGCAGGTCAACAACAACTACAGTCTCACCAAATACCTCCATAGCAAAACTCCATCCAACCAGTTCCACCCCCAATCAAAGAACAAGTATAACATCAGCATTCATAATCTTAGACTGTTTCCATATTTCTCTGTTGCATGAAATGTTCTGGTTCTACTGTTCACTGTTGCATAAAAGCGCCATGTTGTCCTGATTTCTGCAGTCTTGACACTTCGAACCCCATAGACAATAGAAGCTTTTGTGACTTGAATAGGAACATTAGTAACGGATTACAAAAGAATCTTGTTAGTATTATCTACACTAGCATTGGAAACTGCTTCTTCAGCTCTGGGAAAGCCAAAATTAGAAGCAAAATAAGGCTGATCAGTAAGTTCCCTCATTGTGAAATAGAAAATCACACTAGATTCATGAATCATTGTCCTGACACTAGATATAGACAGGTGTTCATCTGTAGGGATAATCATAAGTTTGCGAACCTCGCTAGGAAAGCTCTTGATCTTCCTTCCCTTACTGTGGCCCAGCCAAACTACAAAACTCCCTCCATTCCGGATAACCAATACATCTCTCCTGATCCTGTCCACTTCCCTGCTATTCCCAATCTTCTTTACATCTGCAACTACATGAGAATCCTTTCCTGGAATTGCCAGGGCCTAGGGGGAATCAAGACGCGTCAGCATCTTAAAAATGTTATTCGCCAGAAATCTCCTGATGTCATTCTCCTTTCGGAGACTAAGTCCACAACTCAAAAAACTAAATTCCTTATAAGACAGTTTAGGTATCCTAATCACTGGACCCAGGAGGCCAGAGGTCTCTCAGCTGGTCTAGCCATCCTTTGGAAAGACAACCTAAACATTAGTGTCACTCATGAAATCAGAAACCTGGTCAATTTGAAAGTCGAAACCAATGACAATGAAGAATGGTATATCACTTTCGTATACGGGGAAATCGACTATGGCCCCAAAAAACGACAATGGGATCACCTTCTTGATATAAGCCAGGATATATATAATCCCTGGGTTGTCATTGGAGATTTGAATATCACTCTCTCTGAGGAAGACTCTTCTAGTCCCACTCTTAAAGCCTACAACAGGATTCCCTCTATTATCCAAGATGCAGGCCTCATGGAACTAAAACACATGTGGCCTTCCTACACTTGGACTAATAGACGAAAAGATAACCACCTAATAAGGAAAAGGCTTGATAGAGCTTTATTGAATTCCCACTGGCAAGCTAAATTCCCCACTGCTATAGTCCAGAACCTAGCCTGCTTAGGGTCTGATCACAACCCTATTTTATTAGATACTGTTGTTGCCAGCAGTAAACCCTTGGGGTATTTCAAATTTTACCAATGCTGGTTGCAAGACAATTCTTGCAAGGATCTAGTCGAGGAAAAATGGAAAACCAATGAGACGGGCTCTAATGCCTATACTCTCATCAAGAAACAGGAAAATACTAGGATAGCTCTCCTAAATTGGAAAAAGAATAAATTTGGCATCATTGAGAGACATATTGATTCCATTGAAGCTGAATTGGCTCAAACTCAATGAATGGTTCAGAAAGAAAACACCAAGCTCCAATCCACTCTTGAAGCCAAACTCCTCCATTGGTATGATATTCAACAAAGCTTTTGGAAACAAAAATCTAGGGAATACTTCATTAAGGATGCGGATCGTAACACTAAACTCTTTCACTCTCTTACTAATCATCGTCTTAAGTCTAATAAGATTATTAGTCTAAAAGACAAGGATGGTGTGTTTTGCAAACCGAAAAAAGTATGCTGGAGGATCTGCTTACCTCCCACTTTAGAGAAATCAGTTCCACTAATCACAACCACATAGGACCCTCCATTCTTGATCTTTTCAAACCAATAATCACCTCACAGGAAAACCAAGATCTCACTTCCATTCCCTCTACCCATGAAATGAAAGATGTCATCAAAGAAATGAAATCCTGGTCGGCTCCCGGTCCTGACGGCTTCCAGGATGGTTTCTACCAGAACACCTGGGACACTGTCAAGATTGATGTTTTCAAAACTGTCCAATCTTTCTTCTCAACCACCTACATCCTAAAAGAGATAAACAATACCTACATAGCTCTCATTCCTAAAACAAAGTGTCCCCAGACCCCAGCGGTCTTTAGGCCTATAAGTCTCTGCAATACTACTTATAAGATAATATCCAAAATAATTGCTAATAGACTAAAGGCCCTCCTGGACAAAATCATTTCTGACACCCAATCTGCCTTTATACCGGGTCGAAACATCCATGATAATATGATAATTTCCCAAGAGATTGTTGAAGCTATGAAGAGGAAACATGGTGACACAGGCTACATAGGGATTAAACTTGACATGAGTAAAGCCTTCGATAGAATAGAGTGGAATTTTGTCCTTCAAGTCATGAAGAGGCTTGGTTTCTCCGACACCTGGTGTCACTTGATCGAACAATGTATCACCACCACTAAATGTGCCCCCCATTCTAAACGGTTCGCCCTGCAATTTCTTCAAACCTTCTAGGGGTCTGAAACAAGGGGACCCTCTCTTTCCTTACATTTTCATAATATGTATGGAAGCCTTATCTAGAATGTTGGTGGCGGCTGAAAATGAGAATCTCATTCATGGTATAAAGATTTGTAGGAATGCTCCTCCCATCAGCCACCTCCTGTTTGCGGACGATTGCCTCATTTTTGCGAAAGCAAAAAAAGGTGAAATAGCTACTCTCCTACAAATTCTCACTAATTTCAGCAACTCTAGTGGCCAATGCATAAACTGTAACAAATCGGGTGTGTTTGGAAGCTCTAATGTCTCTAGTTCCTTGTATTCTGACATGATCAACCGTCTTCGAATGTCCACCATTAGTAGGCAGGAAAAGTACCTTGGCTCTATTCTTTTCCATCAAAGAGCCAAGTCATTATCTTTTGACTCCATTCTCAAGAGCATGGAAAGTCGCCTTCAGGGCTGGCATTCCAAAATGATTTCTCAAGCGGGAAGAGCAACCCTTATTCAGTCTATAGTAAGCACGCTGCCTAACTATCAGATGGGTTGTTTCTCTTTACCGCAAAAGACAGTCAATGAGATGGATCGAATTCAAAGAAATTATTGGTGGAATAAATCAAAAAATGAGAAGTACTCCCCAACTATATCTTAGAACGCTCTCTGTAAACCAAAATGTGTTGGTGGGATGGGTTTCAAAAATCTCAAAACTTTCAATGAAGCCATGCTTGTTAAAACTGCTTGGAGACTGATCCACTGTGGTGATGCGCTCTGGGGTCGTGTTCTTAAAGCCAGATATTTCCCGTATCATCACCCCCTTCAAACTGTCCCTCATTCCAGAGACACCTGGGTCTTGAGGGGAATAAGAAAGGGTCTGGAGCGGATCAACACTCTCCATGGCTGGGCAGTCGGGAATGGTGAATCTATTCTGATATGGGAAAGCAACTGGCTTGAGACCCTCCATAGAAATCTGATCACTCCAACCCAAAAAAATTCCCCATTTCGAAGAGTCTAACACCTCATTGATCACAATACCATGACCTGGAAGCATGAAATCCTCCAATTACTCTTCTCTCCCACTCAAATTGAGGAAATCCTAGCCATTCCCCTGATGGAGGGAGTTGAAGACAGACTTGTCTGGCCGTTATCTACTAACGGAAATTTCTCTGTCAGCTCTACCTACAAAAAACTGATAGAGCAAAGCTTCCCTGATAACCCCTCTCAGTCTGTTCCTAGTAAGATATGGAAAAGAATTTGGCGCATTAAAACGCCATATCGAGTTAATGTCTTCATCTGGAAACTGGTAAAGGGCATCCTCTCAGTTAGAACTAGGATTTTCAGACATAAACCTCTGTCGGACCAACTCTGTCCCTTTTGTGAAGAGGCGCTAGAAACTCCTTCGCATCTTCTAGGTGACTGCCCCATCTCTATAGAAGTGTGAAAAGGAGTACAGTCCAAACATCTTATGAAGCATGTCCACCTATAACAACATCGAGGACTGGATTCAATCATGGAATGGTCAAGATGCTTTCATAAATTTTAGGGATCATGAGCTTATCAATCTCATTTGTCAAGTGATGTGGAATATCTGGAAACATAGATGCGATGTTGTTTTTGAAAGGAAAACCCCAAACTCAAGACAAATAATCCTCAATGTCAACACCCACCAGTTAACCACCAACCCAGGTGCAACAACAATGAATAGGCCATTAACCCTCAAACAAGCTCTCCCTCACCCCAATCACTGTGGCACCTCTACTGCTACCCAAGGAAACAACTGCCCCCCTCACTTTCACATGAACCACTATAACCACAGCAGGAACCACTCAATCACCCAGCAAATTCCAATCAACCACCCTGTCCCAGGCTCCACTCCCAATCCGCAGACAAATAACAACAGAAATCACCTTCATAACAACCTTCTCAATGGTTTCGGCATTGATTTCCATGATCAAAATCCTCTACAGTCAACAAACTCCAAACCCAGCACTTCCATGGCCCCACCTACCTCCCTGGATAATAGAACCAGGAATTTCATGAATGAACATAAATATGCAGACAACCAGGAAAACCTATCCACAGATTTGAATGCCAAACACGCATTTGGCGAGCTTCTTTTAACTGGTCCTCAGATCTAGAACACAAGAAGGGACTGTCCTGGTCAACATGTGACAGAAATTGTCACAAACAGTTGGATAGCCCCTCCCCTGGGGGTTATAAAAATTAACTTTGATGGTTCTTTTAGCCAAACATCTTTGTTCTCAGGTTATGCAGCAATAGCTAGGAGAGGCGATGACTCTTTCTTAAAAGCTTTTGCAGGTCATAGAAGATTGAATAATGCTCAACAAGCAGAAGCAATAGCTTTGAGAGAGGCTATCCTTTGGGCAACATAGAACGGTTGGCAAAAGATAATCTTTGAAGGAGATGCTAAAACTATTATAGACTTTGTAAATGGTCTATCAAACTCGATTTCTTGGAAATGTTTTAATCTTCTTGATCATTGTATTAATAGACTTAAGGTAATGCAGAAATGGTCTATTTGCTCCGATAAGAGAGATACGAATTCGGTGGCGGATGCTATTGCCAACAAAGCTCGTATTGATAATGTTAACTCTGAGTGGGTGTCTCCACCAAAATTTATTATCTCGAGCCTTTTAAAAGACAACTTTAATGTTTCTTACTAATGAAATTTATGTTTCATCAAAAAAAAAGGTGCAAATCCAAATAAAAAATCTTTGTTATTCTTTTGTTACCGATTAAATCTGATCCAACTTCCTTTTCCGCTCGCAACTTTCAACAACAACGATTGAAGCCACTTACGCATCTTGTTCAATTTTCTTATTACAAACCCCCAAATCAGTATCTTATTTCTTGATTCAACAATATATATGTCTTACAATCTTTTTATCCTTCAAACGAAATATAAAAATAACACCCCTCTAAATTTCAGATCTACAACTTCTTTTACAACATCAACATCAGATTTGATAACCCTTTTCTCTACAATTCATATTTTTATCAGTTCAACATCATTTTAAAGACATCAACTAAATTACTCCCACACAATCTATGGTGTTTTTTTTTTCATTACAACTATCGAAGAGAGTGTATCTGGTTTTTAGTTAGAAATTAAACCCTTGATATCTCAATACAACTTCAAAACCTTTGAAATCAGATCTAATTTTTTTTTATAAATACCATCAATTCAATCTGTTGTTGCTACTGTGAATATTCTGTTTGTTAATTGGATTCTCTTGATTAGTCAAAATTTTGTGGTTGTTAATTACCTTTTAAAACCAGTTAACCACATGTTAGATAACCACTGTTAAACATCTTTGAAAACCCAATACCAATATCATATTCAATCATCCTTTAAAGCATCTTCAATTCTCGGGATGATTTTGTGTTTTTGAAACCCACCTCTCTCTGATAGTTTATCATTTTCAGAATGCTGCCATTTAAACTCTTAATAACATCTTCAAAACTCAATTATCAGAACCATCACCTTTATTACAACTTTTCAATACCAGTTTATCACATCATAATATCTGTTTATGCCAAAAAATCCTTTCGACTAAACAACCAATCAAATTCTTGGATACAATTTATATAACTAAGATCGAGTAATAAAGAAAAATCCTTTTATTTGTTTATGCCAAAAAATCCTTTCGACAAACAACCAATCAAATTCTTGGATACAATTTACATAACTAAGATCGAGTAATAAAGAAAAATCCTTTTATTCATTTCATAAAACCATTTATGAACAATACCATTCATCACCCAGGTTTTGCAATTTTTGGGTTTATAATCCTTACACTTTTCAATTTAAATACAGAAATTCTTACATCATACTATTATATTCCATAGATTCGTACCTAAAAATATTTTCTCTCTTTCTCTAATTCTCCTTCTATCTCTTTTTTTCCGTCCCCTTCTTTGTTGTTTGATCTCTTCTATTTATAGATCTATTTTCCTGGGTCGCTCTTTATGCAACGTGTCATTTTTTACTGCCTGGTCATCGTTCTGGATCAATTCTTCTTTGGGTCGATCCATCTTGTTTCGATGTATCTATCGTTCTTGTATTTTGTCTTTTACTTGGTGCGATCATATAGATGACAGATCACTCCTAATTACTTCTTGATTCGATGCTTTATATGTCCGACACGTGTTTCCTTATCTTCAAAGACTTCTGTGATCTCGATCATTAAAATAATAGAGTAATTATTACAATTCACTTTCTCGATCATAGAGTAATTATTACATTTTGCATTCTCGATCATAAAATAATTATTACAATTTGCTTTCTCGATCATAAAATAATGTAATAATAATAACTTTTTACTTTCCCGATCAGCTATCATTTAATGTTGTTTGTTTTATTCGATGCTGTTCAGCTTTCTCGATCTTATGTGTCATTCATGCAATTCATCGCTCAGATGTCAGGAAACGTCTCGTGTCTTTTTGAAATTTGATATCTTTAACAGTGATCCTGTGTTTCTCGCCTTTTTTAATCTGGTTGCCTCTTAACTTGATCTTCTTTCACGTGTCATGCTTCTTTAATTTACTAACAATATCGAGATCCAATTTTTTTTCACAACTGATCCACCATCACTTGGAACCAATTCTAAACACTTTTATCTGATAACCAGCACAAAATCAAACATTTATCTGTTAACCAACACAAAACCAACATTTTATCTGTTAATCAACACGAAGCAACATTTTAAACCCGGCTCTCACTCTTTAACAATTTTTGAAACCGGTTACAATATCTTCATACTTACCCAACAACATTTTAAACTCTTGTCAAAAAACAGGGGTGCATAAAACATTTCCACAACCATATGAAGAGATATTTTAGACTATCTCATACCATAAATTTTGTAGAGAAACACCAACTGTGATTACTAAAAATCTGGTGACTTTGGGATCACAACCAAGAGTGTTTGAAATCTATTAAAACACGATATTTTATCGTAAGTCGTTTCACAATAACATTTTGAAGGTGATAATAAATCAAAACAAAAATAAAATAACTCAAAGATTTACGTGGCTCAACATTAAACTGTCTACATCCATGAGTAAAATAATTAAATCCATTAATATGATCAAGTTCCAATCAATACATAAGAGAAGAAAAGAGAATAATAATAATTTGTACAAAAAAGATGTATTCTATCAAATCACAATTGTGTTAATCATGAACCAAATGAACTAAAAAATTGCATAAGTTTCATACCTAAACTCTTTGTTATTACTTTAATGCCTTAGTCCAATTTTTCTCTTCATATTTTTCAACCCCTTTTTCTATTAATGAGCTTGGTATTTATAGTCAATTTGATGAGTCCTGCCAATGAAACTTTCCACCTATTTACCCTTATCCATTCCCGAAACGTAATGTAATCCCGCAAGTCTTTTGTACACATGTTATCTGTTTCTTCTTCTTCCTCACTTGTCATCCTGCAACTATCTTATGGTCTTGTATTTATCATCCCGCAACTCTTCTGCGGTCTCCTTAATTTTAAATTTGGATGAAGGTTGCGGCATTATTTGAATCACGGCATGTCTGCCACGTAGCTTCTTAAAAGTGAATCGTCATGTTTTGGCTCTTTTTGTTCCGTAGCTTGTAAATTTGATACGTGTCACTCATGGATCAACACTCATCATTACTCTTTATTGAATCATGCTTTCCCGCAACCTGGTGTCAGTCATGCAGTTAAAGCTATCTGTTTTGAGCAGAGCGTCGTACTTTCCCGCAACAAAGACTCATCATTACCCTTTATTGAGTCATGCTTTCCCGCACCCTAATGTCAGTCATGCAGTTAAAACTATTTGTTTTGAGCAGAGCGTCGTACTTTCCTGCAACATACGTGTCATTCATGCATCAACAATGTCAGACTTTATTCCTGTCGACTTTTCAAATCTTCTCAGAAAGCTTTGCTTTGGTGTTTCTCGACTCACTGTAACTTGTTACTTCTCCAATAAATTTTGGACACGCGTCATTCGAAATTTATTTCCTCACAATTTGCCCCTTTTTCCTTTTTGGAATTTGACAGTTGGTAAACTTTTAAAAAAAGGAAAAATAATAATTACCCTTTTTATTCCCACGCCTGCAATAACTTCCATTGACACGTTACTCCGCTTTTTCGCTAGCAGTAATTTCCCTGAGAACGTTCTTGTCAGTTGGCGTTTTTCGAGGAAATCAAATTTCTGATAAAGTTTATTTCTTTTCAGTTTTTGACGGTTCGTTAGCTTCAGCTTTTTCCTATTTAATATCAATTATTTCTCTCATTCTATTCTTTACACCTTTTGTTTTCTTCTTCTTAAAGTTGTAGCTCTTTTCATTCCTTAAACTTTTCAAAGATTCTTCAACGTCTTGTTATTCTTTTTCAACTCTTGTGATCTAGGATTTTCGCATTGGGATCACGTTTTCGATCTTTTCAATCAATAGATTCTTCTATCTTTCACTTTACTGTAAGTAATATTTTTCCTTATTGTACTTGTTTGTGTATTCATCTCTGCATCTGATCCCTCCTGGATTAATCATTGAAGATGTTGATGATCACCTATTTATTATTTGTTGGAATGATGGTGATAATGATAATAATGATGATGATGATGATAATGAAGATAATGACAATGATGATGTTGATTCCCCACTCTGATAACTGATTGTTCTATCATCCTTCCTTTCTGATCAAAAGATGATTAGTTGATTTGCATTTTTGATTTGATGATTGTTCTATCTTTCTTCTGTTTTATTTTTGTTTTTGGTCATAGTGTACTTATTTTTTCATGCTTCTCTGTGCATATATAAACTCATCATGGCTGGAAGAACTAATGCCAAAATGACTGGTGATGTTGTTCACCAAGATGATCAGTCTTTGATCAGAAGGTCATCCCGATACCCTTCGCCAAGAGATCATCCTACTTCTACCAGACCCATAAATAATCCTGTTGATTCTTCTATGCCTGCGCATGTCGCGGCCAGTAACCCTTCCCCCAGGAGCAAACGGTCTCTTACAAGGGATAGCTTTAGGTCTGTGGATCTTGAAAACTTCAAAAGAAAACACCATCTTCGTCAATTTAAAGTTTCGTTCTATAACCCAAAAGAGGGTGAAGACGAAATTTCAATGGAAATGATAGAGGGGTTTAAATATAGCAACACCAAGTTATTAATTCCCGCAGGAGCAATAGATGCTGGTCTTCGTCTCCCTTTATATCAACGTGGAAATCCCTATCAGTTTGAGGTTCTCGGCAACCAACCCCATCAAAGCTTATCCCGATATGGGCTCAATATAACGGAAACTGGTGGCGCATTCTGGACGAGTGCTGCTTGCAGAGCCGAGGAAAAACGAATTTCACATGTTACGTTCCTGATCCTACTGAACGTAAATATTATACAGTTTAAAATTTTCATGCTACATATGCGGACAATGTTTCCGCAAGGAACTACAAGAATTGGAGTGTCGTCCCAGTTCGCAAAGGGGGTGAAGGATTCCGCCTGCTTGCGGAGATTGACATTGCCAAGTTGAAGTTCATTCCAGGAACTACACTTCCTTTAAAGGAAAGAGTTCTTGAAGATCACGATTTTAGGTGGTATCGGACCCCTCTAGTGATTGAGGGTCCATGGTTTTTTGGGTTTATCCCAGATGAAGAAGTTTGCGGTCTTCTTTCCCGCTTCGAAGATTACTTCCCTTGGCCGTTAAATTTTTCTGATTTCAAATTTCTTCTCGTCACCGTGATACGTAAAGTTTTCCTCTGTCTTTTTATGGTTTTATGGTTAAAACTTTTCTCTGAGGGTCAAAATTTCTCTTCTTTTTGGTAGACACAAGGTGAGCCGGAAGATGAGCCGCAAGCTATGCCGCAAGGTGGGCAGCAGGTTGATGGAAGCGCAGAAAGTGACGCTAAAGGGAAGCGTAAAGCCATAACTCCTGCAGAAAAGGTATTGTTTTTCCCTGATGAATTCTGGTTGTCCTTATGAATTTCAATTAATAAATTCTTGTGGTTTATTTATAGGGTCGGAAAAAGGTAAAGGGGGTTCCCCGGGCTCCCTCTGACAAGGAAGAAGGTGAAATTCAGGATTCCCCCCTTCGACTCCCAATTTTGAGAGGTAGTGGAAGCTCCGCTACAAAGATTCAAGAGGAAAGGCAAGTCATTCCTCTTCAAATATTCAATTCTATATCTGCGGGACAAGCTAGCGCTGCGGAAGAAATCCCGATAGTTGGTGTTGTGGAAGAAGCACCAGCTACTGTAGTTTACCCTTTGCTTGATTCCACGGTTGCCGACCTTGGCTTTTATCATCAATTTTCTCCTTTAGACGTTGATTTTCTACTTGAATCGGTCTCACATGAAGAGGGTGCAACTGAAGGAATGGATCACCCTACACAAGATGATCCTATCAATGATGGTGGTTCAGCTGAAGGAGTGGATCACCCTATTCAAGGTGATCCTATGAATGAAGATGGTTCAACTGCTGCCGGATTGAATGAGTCTTCGGACATTAATGTTGCAGGAAGTGTTCCCGCAGGTACTGTGGTGGTGACTTCTCCTATTCCCGCTATAAGCATTGTTGTTGCAGAAACGTCAGAACCGAACAGATAAATCCCGCAAGCGAGTAAAGGCAAGGGGATTGCTGAATATTTAAGTCTCTTGGGAGATGAAGAAGAGGCATTTCAGTGGTTCCTGTCAAAGGAGCTATTGTTAGTTCTTTATAATCCTCTGCCAGTGAAATCTGATAGTACATCAGTTTCTCGTTTGCGTCAGTGCATGGGGGATGTACCTTATGTTTCGGTTAGAGATGCTTGGTTTCAAGACCACGATTAGGCTGCGGACCTTAGTTTCCCCATGAACCATCCTTCTTCTCTTGAAGACACACTTTCCCTTGCGGATGGACAAATATATTCTTTCCCGCAGCAAGCTTTTATGCAGGTATAATTATATTTTATTATTTTATTTTATTTTACTCTAACTACAACTTTAATTTTGCAGCTTGCACATGGTCAAAATGTTGTATTCACCGCATACAAATTTTATAAGGCGCGGTGTATGATGATGGAATCACAGCTTAAATCGGTGGAGAATAATGCTTCGAGCAAGCAGCGGGAGATTGACATGCTTCGCCAAAAATTGCTCGATCTTCAAAATCAAGGTTTAATTTTTTCTTCCTTATCACATTTTCTTAAGATTTTTTACCTGTTTTCTGAATTACTTCATGGGACCAGTGGGGGATTCAGATCTCGTATCTAAGATGCGGTGTAGAATTTCGCAACTGAAAGACCATGTAGTAAAGGTTAACAATGATAATGTTGAACTCAAGACAAGATTTAATGATTTAGTTGATAGTCTTGATTTGGTCAAATGGAGGTATAATAAATTAGTATTGCATCATGAACGTTTATCGGAAGAGATGGTTCACAAGAGAAAAGAGTTTATCAATCTTGTAGATAATCATTACTTGATTACTCGGAAGTATGATAAATCTAGATTCGCAACATCAAATTTTGCTTGAAGATATGGTTCGCAAGAAAATATAGTTTAATGTTGCTTTGTTGTGGACTAAAGATAGTGTTTCCGAAGCACAAGCAAGATCTGACAAATTGGAAGAAGAGAACCGCAGGCTTTGTGTAAAACGCAAGAGTATTCTTGCGGGATTGTCCCATTCCAGTTCATATCACAATTCGCAACTTTCTTCATATATAGCTCAACTGATTAAGGACAGGGACAACTTTTCTTCGGAAGCTCATGCTAAAGGAAAGTCCCTTGCGGATGCTCAAGCCAGAATTCGTGAATTATCAGATTTTGTTCTTCACCGTGAGAGTGACATTCAGCGTTTGCATAAAAAAGTAGCAAAGTGTACATCTAAACTAAATCAATTGCGGGATAATGACGCATAACTAGTTCAGTGTCATCAAAACTTTCATGAACTCACTGTCCAATATAACAAGCTTTCAGGAGAATATGATTTCCTTGAAATCACTAAGGAAGAGATGAGTCGTGAATTTGAAGAATTTGAATCCAGCGCAAGAGGGATCCTATTTTCTGTATATTTTAAAATTTGATATTATTCCCGCAACAACTAACTCGTTGCTTTTGTTTCAGGTTTTGAAGAAAAATTTAAGGATGCAGTCGCAAGAGTGGCGAAGGCTGAGGGGGAGCTTGATGCGGTGAATAATAGAGCGATGGGTCTAAATAAACAGATGGAGATGGCTTCTTCCCAGATTTATGAGACGCAATCTCAACTAAAGTTTGCCACTACTAGGGCCAATGAAACGCAAGCTCATTTTGAGCTTTTATCTTCTAAAGCTATAGAGACCGAAGATAAATTAAAGCTAAAAATTGCGAAGAATGAAAGCCTCGTTGGGGACTTAGATGCTGAAAGAGGGAGAATAAACTTTTGGTGAACAAAGGTCCAGGATTGCGATACTCAAGTAAATAAACTCAAATCGGAAGTTGAAAATGGAAAGGCTTACATATTATGGTTAAGAGATGAAGCTAAAGCTAAAATTGCACAAGTGATCAAAAACACTCTTGACCGAGTACACGCTGATGGATGTACAAGAGTTTACAAGCGCATAGATATTACAGAGATTCTTCCCTTTAAAGGCGTTCTTCCCGCTCCTTAGTTTTATTTGTAGGGTGTTTTTCACGCACATTAACTGTTTTTGTTGTTGTCCCGTTCTTTTTTATTTCTTGGTTGTAATTGCATTTTCCTTTTTCTTTGTGGTTTTGTTCCTGCAAAACATATTTTGAATACATATTAATTGTTAGTTCACTGTATGAGTGCGATTTATTTAACTTCCAGGAATTTTCATACCTTGAGTTATTTAACCGTAAGGAATTTTCGTACCTTGAGTTATATTATGGGTGTAACACACGTCTAATTTCTCTCTGACCAGGAGGAAATTAGGATGCGGTCCCGAAATTCCCCTAAAATGGAGAAAGATACAACAATTAATATCACGTTAGGCACCCCTGTTAGCGAAAAATCCAATTGTCATACACTCATAGACATAGAATTTCTTAGAGAGGTTACATTTGTAGCTTTACCTAATATGAAACCAATTTGTTGCATGATTGTATTGCTGATTGCGAGCACTTCCTGAAGTGGAGAGTACCTGGTACAATAATCAATGTCAAGTTAGGCATCTTTGTGGCGAAAAATCCTATAGTCATAGACATTTATTTGGATCTTCTAGAGAGATTGCATTTGATATGCTTTACCTACTATGAGCGCGAACTGTTGCACAATTGCATTATTGATCAAGGATAATATGGCTTGAGATATTGTGCGTTCCAAGTATGTTGTAAAATTTCTCCATCCATGTTCCGCAAATGATATGCTCCTTGTCCTGCAACGTCTTGTATAATATAAGGTCCTCCCCACGTAGGTGAGAATTTTCCCGCTTCTTTGTCCCTTTGGTATTCCTGGATTTGTCGCAGAACATATTGTCCTTCCACAAAATTCCGCAACTTTATTTTTTTATTGTATCCTCTTGCCAATCTTCTTTGATAATTTTCCATTTTTTGAAGTGTAACTTCCCTTCTTTCTTCTAAGTCATCCAACTTTTCAAGCTTTAGATCTGAATTCAAATTTTTCTCCCATGCTTCTGTTCTTGTAGTCGACAAGATGACTTCAGTTGGAATAACTGCTTCTGTCCCATAAGTAAGAAGAAATGGTGACTCTCCAGTAGATTCTCTCCTTGTTGTGTGATATGCCCATAATGTATTATGAAGTTGTTCACACCATCGCTTGTGATGTCCATCAAGTGTTTTCTTTAGATTCATGGCAATTGTCTTATTTGTTGCTTCGGCTTGTCCATTGCTTTACAGATAGAGTGGGGTTGACTTGTTCTTTTGTATATTGAATGCTTCTAAAAGCATATCTATATTTTCCCCTTGTAATTGTTGTCCATTATCAGAGACTGTGGTTACCGGAATCTCAAATCTACAGATTATATTCTCAAATAAGAACTTAAATACATCAGTATCCTTGATTCGTACAAGAGCTTTGGCCTCAACCCATTTAGTGAAATAATCTGTAGCTACAATAAGATATTTTCTCTTTTTAGTACCTTCAACCAATGGCCCGACAATGTTTATCCCCAATTTTGCAAATGGCCAGGGCTGAGCACCGAATTAAGTTCTGTTGCGGGAGCTTTTATTCTTTTCGCATATCGCTGACATTCTTCACACCTTTTCACCACATTTTCCGCATCCTTATGCATAAATGGCCAATAATAACCTTGCGTTTTTGCCTTTAATGCCAGTGATCGTCTTCCACTATGATTTCCCGCATCTCCATAATGTATATCTTTGAGAATTCGCAGCCCTTCCTTTCGTGATAAACATCGAAGTAACGGTCCCAAAAAGACTTGCGGTAAAGAATTTTATCCCGCAATTGATAATTTACAGATTTTGATTGCACCTTCCTTGCTTCTTTATAATTTGCGGGTAATATCCCATCTTGCAAATATTGATGGACTGAAACTCTCCAATCTTCCCCGCTTAGGTCATTTTCTATTTTCTGTGGGGAATTTGTATCATTTTGGACAACTGCATCTTTAAAATCTTCCCTAATTCTTTCTTCCATATTTTCGACTGTCCGCAGCTTGATTGATGGTTCATATATACGCCCAATTTTTACGGCAAATGTATTTCGATCCTTTATCATTGAAGAAATAAATGCCAATGCATCAGCATGACGATTCTTATCTCTGGACAGATGCCGAAAAGCTATATTTGGAATTTGAAGCGCCAATTTTTGCACACTGCCAGGTCTTCATCAAGCGCTTGATATTTTAATTCAACCTGTCGAATTATTAATTGTGAGTCGCACATCGCTTATTCTCAATTCAATAATGATCCTAAGGGCATGAACCACGGCCTCATACTCCAATATATTATTTGTATGCTCGTCAAACTCAAGTCGGAATGAATGTATCATTCGATCCCCCGTAGGAGTTGTAATTACAATTCCAATTCCCGCACCATCTTTGTTCCTGGCCCCATCAACAAATACCTCCCATCTTCGGGGATTTACAGAGTTTATGATATCCTGCGGATCATCATCTCCAATTCCGGGCAAACCTTGAATTTTGAAATAATAAAATAATAAACAATTAAATTATTAAAAAATTAGGAAGCAGAAAACGTAGTTGATTATCATTTCCAAATTTGGGAGAACCTTGAATTTACAAATCATCATCTAACGGAAAATCCACAAGGAAATCAGTCAGGACTTGCGACTTCTGCGCAATTTACATTTCAAATAATATGTGAAATTGTTCGAGTTGTGCGTTCCATTTTGCTTTTCTCCCAAATTTTCCCACATTCTTCAATACATACTCTAATGGAGCTTCGCTTGGCACCCGTACATAATGTGTCAGGAAATATGTGCGTAATTTCTGGGTAGCGAATACCAATGCTAAGATTAACTGTTCAATTTTCGTGTAATTTCTTTCTGCGGGGTTCAAAGTTTTACTGATGTAATATACGGGCTTTTCAATCTTCTCATTGTTCCGGAACACCGCACTTACTGCGTCTTCAGTAGCCGCAATATATAAGGCCAGAACTTCTTCAGGCTTTGGCTTCTGTGCGGGTAGTGTTGCGAGATACACTTTGATATTTTGGAAAGCTTTCTCACATTTCTCATTCCATTCAAATTTATTTTTCTTTTTTAAAGTATCAAAAAAGGGTTTGCATCTTTCTGATGATCTTGCGATAAACTTGCTGAGTGCGGCCAAACAACCATTTAGTTTCTGCACTTCTTTGACGTTCCTTGGAGATGGCATGTCTATTATTGCTTGAACTTTTGCTGGATCAACTTCAATTCCTTTTTCGGTAACCAAATACCCTAGAAACTTCCCTGAGGTGACCCCAAAAATGCACTTGTCAGGATTAACCTTCATTCTGTATTTCCGCAAGGCTTGAAATATTTCTTTCAAATCTTGTAGATGATTTGTTGAAAGTTTACTTTTTATTAACATGTCATCCATATAAACTTCCAGGGTTCGACCTATCCATGGCTTAAAAATTGCATCAACCAACCGTTGATATGTTTCTCCTGCATTTCTTAACCCAAATGGGATTCTGGTGTAACAATACAAACCACGAGGAGTAAAGAACGCATTATGCTCTTGATCTTCTTCAGCCAGTGCAATCTGGTAATATCCTGATTGTCTGTCCATAAAGGATAAGGCTTCATAACCTTCAACAACGTCCACCAATTGGTCTATGCTGGGGAGTGGATAACTGTCTTTCGTTCATGCTTTGTTCAAATTGGTGAAGTCTATGCAAATTCTAACTCTGCCATTCTTTTTTGGTACAATCACCATGTTGGAAATCCAAGTTGGGTATCGCACCTCTCGGATGAATCCCGCATCCATGAGATTTTTTATTCTTTTTCAACTGACACATGATATTCGGGCGTAACTTTACGTATGCGTTGCCGAAAAGGTGTAGCTTCGGGGTGTATATGTAACTCATGTTGTACAATATTTGGGTCGATGCCCGGCATGTCCTCCATCTTCCATGCAAATATGTCCACAAAATATCGAAGTAGTAGGATCAAATTTTGCTCCTTTTCTGCCTCCATCAACGTTTCAATCTTTATTAACTTGGGAAACTCTTCCGTTCCAATGTTAATATTTTTGGTTTCCTCTATTGAGGTAAAGGTGGGTTTGGGAGATCCTAAAAGTGTGGGAGCCCCCTTTGGTTGCTATAATGGAAGACTTCTTTGATCTACCTTTAATGTGCTTCCCTTTTCCGTAACATCTTCACTTGTTTCATTCATGGCTTTTCTTCCCACAGTCTGAATCATATATTGGTCTAGGGCTTCTTCTTTAGCCTTCATCTTGCGTTCTTTCTTCTTGTTTTGTTGTTGTTGTTGTTGTCGTTCTTCATTCATGCGGACTTCAGCTAAGATGCAAAATTTTGCCTCATTTTGATCTCCTCTTATCTACATTTCCCCTTACGGTGTTGGAAATCGCAAGTACCGATGATAAGTTGAAGTCACCCCTTTCAACTGATGAACCCAGTGCCCATCGATAATGGAATTGTAAGGAGATGGAGCCTCCACTACACTGAATTTTTTCAGAATATTTATCGGACCCGCCGCAACATCAAGCAAGATTTCCCCCTTCGGTTTTGAAGCTAATCCGTTAAATCCATAAATTGTATAACAAGAAGGAGTTAACTGATCATCTTTAAACCCCATCTTCCGAAAGGTATCATAAAACAAAACATTAAGGGAGCTGCCCCCATCCATAAGAATTTCCTTATGTTCTATTCAAATACTGGCAGTGTAAGTACCAACGGATCATTGTGCAATTCAACCTCTTGATAAATCTCGTCCGCAGAAAAAGTTAATGGAGACACCATTCATCCTTCCTATGATTCAATAACTCTTCCCGCAACCTTGAAGACTTCGTGACTGTGGACTCTTTTATGCAATTTCTCATTGATAGTTGCACTCAAGGATGACTGATCTGACTAAGAATAAGAGATCATATTGATAGTTTGATTATTTTATGGGATATTAACATCTTTCCCCTTATTAAGCCTTGGTGAGGGATCAGGTAATTGAATAAATTCTTTCAACTCCCCTGCGTCGATCAACCTTTGTACTTGCCATATTGAATTCCTGCATCGGTTTATGGAATGTCCCCGATAGCAATGGTATTCGCAATACTCCTTGGAGTTCTGAGTGTGTTCGGGTTGTTGTTCTTTTGAACGTGGAAATTGAAAATCTTGCATGTTCTTTATTACCTTTAAGATTTCTGAATAAGGAGTGTTGAGTTTGGGGCTTTGATTCAACGTTTGGGGAGAAATTTTCTTCTTCCCTCTATCTTTGGTCGCTTTGATTCAAACGTTTGGGGATTTGCCCGCAAACCTCTTCCCGGATCCAGATGACGGCTCTATTGAATTGGTTCTTTTTGCATTTCCTTGTTGCTGAGATATTACTCTCGGATGATGCCTATGAATGTTCTACAATCATGCGCACTTTTCAATGATATCTCTGAGATCTCATTTATTTTTTGGATTTGTATTATGGATATCAACAAAGAGTTGGCTTTTTCGATCAGATATACACCATTTATAGTTATTGATGGCGGCTTCTAGGATTACATCCCCGACCGCTTGACAAATCATCTGCCATCGTTCTGTATAATCTCGAATGGTTTCTTCCAGCCACGAGGCAAGAGAATATAGCTTATCCATTCCCGAATCTGCGGGCCTGTTGTACATGTATGCTTCTAGAAGCTTTCGGGTTAACTTTGTGTACGAATGCACCAACACCTCTTGTAAATGATCATACCATGCCAAGGTTGTTCCTCTCAAACTTGATGGAAAATTCCGGCACATAACAACATCGTCTTGCACCCAACGAGTCATAAGCGATTGTAATATTTCAAGTGGGTTGTTGGGTCTTTTGTCCCATCGTAGCATTCAAAAATGGAATACTACAATCTCTGGGCATTGGGGCGTAAGCCAAGTGCGGTGCTAATGGCGTTCGTTTAACTTCTTTTAACACTTCTTCTATCTGTCTACCCTCTTTATTTTTCAAATTCTTTATTTCTTCTCGCATTTGCTCCATGGCCTCATAGAATTTTTGCCACCTATCATTTTGCAATCTTGAATCACCATGATTCAACCTATCTGTACCATGTTGCTGGGATGCTGGTTCCACCAGCATTATTCTTTGATCTTCATTGATTTTCTCTCTTCTCCCTGCGGGTCTACTAGAGCTTGCTTCTTGCCCCCGTGTTCTAGCTGTTGATGCTCCCGCACCATGCTGGACTCTTTCCTTAAGTACTTGATTTTCTCTGGTCAGAAGTGCAATTTTTTTGGCACAAGTCCGTTGCTCCTTTCGCATCTCGCTCATTTCTTCCATTAGTCGTTGAAGGTGGTCAATAGTATTTTGAGAATTCTCTTCATATGAACGTGTATTTGTGTGGTTTTCAGAATTGTTTAGCTGATCATTATTGAACTGTTGTCCTTATGAATCTTCTATTATTTCCCTTTGTTGAGGAGCCCCCATTGCATTACTCCCCTGGTTTCCTGAATTAATATCTTGAGACATAGTTTTTATTTGTGTGAACCCTTTTGAGATGTTACAATTTCCTCTAATATCAGTCTTTTGTTGCTGTAGAGGATTCTCTTCCAGTTTTCTAAAAGAGCTCAAATAATAAGTTATGTGTTTCAAAAGGTTTTACCATTCTAAATGAATATAAATAATAAGGCCTATCTAACAGAAAATATTAAACTGAACTTAACAAATCACATATAAGAAAGGTAATTTTCTTATTTTCCACATGTCTCATGAATTAATGTGGAAACAAGTTAGTATCAAGCTCAAAAATTCAATTAAAAACATATTTCACCATTCTTTACAGAAATCGAGAATTTTATTAAACGTATAAATCAAAAACTTGATAATTGTAACATAATGGTCTGGTGGAAGTTTTTGAATCAAACTTTCAAAATGAATAATTTAAAAAGTATGCTAGGCAGTTTAACATATACGTAAAATATGAAATAATAAAATAACGTATATGACAATGTAGTCCATACCGGATTTTGGTTCGTACCGGTCGAGAGCGATACACTGGTACGTCGGTATACCGGGGAAATTTCGGTTTTAAATATCGACGAAATATCGATCCATATATTTTATATTTATAATTTTATGAAAAAAATACTAGTTCATATTTTATAAATATAAAAATATTTTAACACGTTATAACAAACGTTTTTTCACAAAGTTTAGAAAGAAAAACTAGTACTCACCAAAATATATAGATCCATAGATTTCATACAAAGTTCAAACTAGAAACACAAGAGAAACAAGAACAACTTCAAAGTTCATCGTCTAAAATGCTAATTAAACAAGGATATTACAATTCTAATCAAGATCATTAGATTAATTATAGATATTATCATATGCCTATATAATTCTAAAATACCATAAAATAATATGAGTAACAATTGCAAACCCTAAAACAAGGATAATTTTTTATTTACTATTTATTTATTTTTTGGATTAAAAAAAAAACCCGGCCGTACCGGTCCATACCGGCCAAACCGTTCAAACCGGTACAGTCCATATCAGCCGATTTTTTCGGTTAAATACCGTTTATCGCTATACCGGATTTCGTTTCGCTTTTCGACCGAAACCAGTAAAACCGGCGGTATACCGGCCGGTATGGACTACACTGGTATATGATCATATGAGCCAAATTTATATATTTATAAAGCGAATCACTGAAAGTAAAATCATATATAAAGTTTTTCAATATGACTCATAATCACTGTATCTTATGGAATGAAATTTTTCGACAGAACATGACTCTAGAACTTAAAAGATGAGAACTTTGATATGTAGAATAAATTCTTTACTACCTCCCTGTTTCTAGCGCCAAATTGTGATTACCAAAAAACTGGTGACTTTGGGATCACAACCAAAAGTGTTTGAAATCCATTAAAACACGATGTCTTATTGTAAACGTCTCACAATAAAATTTTGAAGGTGATAACAAATTAAAACAAAAATAAAATAACTCAAAGATTTACGTGGCTCAACAGTTAAACTGTCTACATCCATGAGTAAAATAATTAAATCCATTAATATGATCAAGTTCCAATCAATACATAAGAGAAGAAAAGAGAAGAATAATAATTTGTACAAAAAAGATGTATTCTATCAAATCACAATTGTGTTAATCATGAACCAAATGAACTAAAAAATTGCATAAGTTTCATACCTAAACTCTTTGTTATTACTTCAATGCCTTAGTCCAATTTTTCTCTTCATATTTTTCAACCCCTTTTTCTATTAATGAGCTTGGTATTTATAGTCAATTTGATGAGTCCTGCCAATGAAACTTTCCACCTATTTACCCTTATCCATTCCCGAAACGTAATGTAATCCCGCAAGTCTTTTGTACACATGTTATCTGTTTCTTCTTCTTCCTCACTTGTCATCCTGCAACTATCTTACGGTCTTGTATTTATCATCTCGCAACTCTTCTGCGGTCTCCTTAATTTTAAATTTGGATGAAGGTTGCGGCATTATTTGAATCACGGCATGTCTGCCACGTAGCTTCTTAAAAGTGAATCGTCATGCTTTGGCTCTTTTTGTTCCGTAGCTTATAAATTCGATACGTGTCACTCATGGATCAACACTCATCATTACTCTTTATTGAATCATGCTTTCCCGCAGCCTGGTGTCAGTCATGCAGTTAAAGCTATCTGTTTTGAGCAGAGCGTTATACTTTCCCGCAACGAAGACTCATCATTACCCTTTATTGAGTCATGCTTTCCCGCACCCTAGTGTCAGTCATACAGTTAAAGCTATTTGTTTTGAGCAGAGCGCCGTACTTTCCCGCAACATACGTGTCATTCATGCATCAACAATGTCTGACTTTATTCCTGTCGACTTTTCAAATCTTCTCAGAAAGCTTTGCTTTGGTGTTTCTCGACTCACTGTAACTTGTTACTTCTCCAATAAATTTTGGACACGCGTCATTCAAAATTTATTTCCTCACACCAACTTTCTCCACTATCAATTGAAGAAGAATACCAACTTTCTTATACTACATAATTGAAGAGAAAGACCGATTTATCGTACTGGATTGAAGAGAAATTTTGATTTTCTCATACAACATGAAGAATGAAGAATTTTATTTGTAAGATTTTTATTCGTTATAGTTTTTATCACTTCAGGGAAACTGATGTATTTGCTTTGCTCCCTACTTAAGTTTGAGGGGTAGTGTTAGAGTAGTATTCCAAGTTTTACTTGTTACTGTTTTATCTTTGTAGGTAAGGATTATTACCCTTAGATTTCTATTTTTAGTAGCTTATGCTTAGTTGATGCCTTAGGATATACCTTAGGGCTACGTCATTTCTATATTTTGTAGTCCTATAAATGCTTCACTGTATTGTCTGTTTTAAACACTATTGATGAATATAGTAATCAGTTGTATTTACAATGTAAATTTTGTCAAAGATTATTCCCTTTTCATGATAAACCCATAATTGTTTTTTGATGATAAACTGATTATTCCTCGAGTTAATAACCGCACCCAAAACTTTGATGGTGTTTGAAACATTAATGGATTGAAGCCAAGGTTTGGAAAACAGTTGTTTTTTTTCTTCAGAAAACGACCGTTAAACGGTGACGTTTATGTAGTGTGTCTGTGAGGGTCATCGGTATACATGTTTAAATAACATCGATAAATAGGAAAAACGGTGTTTTTTAGACCCGTTATAACCGTTTTCACGCGCGTGATAATGGTTTTTCTAAAATTGATTTTGCGTTTTTTTCTTCTAAATAACATTTTAACATAATTTTTTTAGACTATTTTTTCCGTTTTCACACCCGTTATACCAGTTTTTAGGGGGGGAAATTAAAATATTTTTACACAACTTTTATTTTTAAAATAAAAGATTAAAAATTACAATTAAAAAATTAAAATAAATGAATAAACAAATAAAATAAAATAAAATATTTTTAGACCTGTTATAACCATTTTTACACATGTTAAAACGGTTAGATATGAAATTCAGATCATAATTTATTTATTTTTCTATTTAACTGTTATCACATCCGTTATTTAAAATAAGCCGTTAAAAAACATATATTTTTTATATAAAAGCATATTTTTTATCTAAAATATGCTTACACCTGTTAAAACTTGTTATAACGGTCACGATCTTAAACGGTAACCCGTTTTTAAAACCTTGGTAAACAATGATTTGATAAAAGCACGATTATTAGCTTAACTAAGACGTTGTTAGGTAAGGAACTCTTTTACTTAAACATTTGATTCCAACAGGACAGTAACGTTAGATTTTATGACAAATGATCATCACATGTTATTATGGTAGAACAATCTCTAGCCATGGTTCATATGGAAACAAAAATGATGAGTCATGGCTGATTTGCATGTTATGGAATCTTTCATAATGACAACTTACTACTAAACCAGCCTTTTCTTATCCTGGATAAATAAATTAGTGATCAAAAAGTATCACTCAACTCCAGCAGATTAGATATTATTAAATCTTTTTAATAACAAGTGTTGTTAAATTAACAAGTTAATACTAAATTGCTTAAACGGAAACCTTATTCGTTGGAAATTTATTCCAAGGATAGGTTTGACTCTGAGTGTACTTTTGAGGACAAAAGTGTGTATGAAAACATATTTTAGTCATGAAAAAGGACAAATCCGAAATAAGAATAGGATGTAAGACCAATTATTATGAAAAAGGTAATCCTTGGATGTTACAAATGATAGTTGCTTGTCCTTGATCTCTATTTCCATGCAAGATGGTGTTTTTTTCGTTCTGTTCTCTCTCACTCTGACCAACTCTTTGTCTCTTGTGATCTAGCCAGTTCATCACAAACACGCTTTTCAAGATAACAACAACTCAAATATGATAAACAAAGAAGAAGTTGATACTTACAGAGTACTCATACTCACACCCAAATCATGCGCCGTGGTTTTTACCCACTATTTATTTATTTTTTGAATTAGGTTTTTTTTAGGGTGACCGAGAGAGCCTCCACAGCCACGCGAGTATAACATGGACTATATCCAATTATAACCGTTTAACCAATCGTAGTGAAACGGGCTATACCTAAATATAGTCGAGTTTCTAGGGTTTGAGACCAAATTTAATCTGAAATCCAGATAAACACAAATTTAGTGGAGCGTTCAAATAACGTACGTCTCTCATCAAGCGTAGAGGTAGCGTATGTCTCATGTTAGGCGCAGATTGAACCTCACGGCTGATGTAGTGGGACGTTCATGTAGCGTAATTCTCTCATCAAGCGTAAATGTAGCGTACATCTGATACAGATATGAGTACAAATGTACGTCTAAGAAGAAAATGATGCGGAATCCTAAATCTACGCCTAACTAAATCTAAGAAGAAAAATAAGACAGATGTGGGTATAAATGAACGCCCAACTATACTCTACTCTTCTCCCATTGCGTTTCTCCATGGATTATATCCAAAAAAAATTAGTTTTTAGTCTATGGTCTATACTCTTTCGTCTGCCCATGACTGTGGACGCTCTGAGTTTAAATTTTAAAAGAACACCGACCACTCCGGAGAAATAAGGCAAATGCAAATAAAAGTAAAATAGTTATACATTTCATCTCACGTATGCTTTTCCTGTTTTTACTCAGTTGTTTTTTTTTTGAAGCATTACTCAGATTTTGTATTTCAAGTACGCTAATTATAAATTTATGTATTCGAAATTCAGATAGTATCAAGTGAGTCTAAATGACAATAGATTTTAAAGACCAATTTTTAATAGACATTGCGCGTGGAGTTTTTAACGGATACCGCTGTGGTCATCTAGCAACAACTTTTCAGAAGGTCTTTTCCTAGATAAATATCATATTGTCAGGCTATGAAAGAAAAAAAAAACATGATAAATACATATCATGAAAAGGCATAATTCTAAACAAGGTCCATAAAATTGAATATGTCCAAGGCTTTCAGTGAAGCTGAATGAAAGTTTGTGATTTACTACTTTAAAAACTTGTTTTCATGATTATTTTTGCAGTACCGTAAAGCAATATATTTCGACTATCTCTATTTATATCTTGCTAAATGGGCCGAATGGTTCTAGGCGATATATATTTTCTTGAAAGGGGTCTCAGACAAGGAGGCCCTTTAAATCTCCATCTTTTTATATTATATGCGCGGAGTTTTTCTCCAAATATTTTTTATCTGCTGAGAACAAAGGTTTGTTGCATGGTATTAAGGTCACCAAGAATTATCCTTCCATAAGTCATATTTTTTCCGCTAACGCACGATTTACTGATGTTTCTGAAAACTAAATCTAGTGAAGTTACGGTTGTTCATGGTATTATAGGAAGGTTTAATGTTCTATACGAACAATCAATTATTTTTTACAAGTCTCGAATAACCTTTAGTATTAAAACTGGTAATGGAATAAAAAATAACATAGTTAATATCTTGGGGATTAAGAAAATAGGATTGCATGACACAAATTTATAAGGTGTTCATCTCTTATTACACAGGAATAAAATGGAACCATTTAAACCTATTCTAGGAAAATTCAGGGATAATCTTGGCATAATGAAAACTAAATATCTATATCTTGCTGATAAATATGTGATTATCGAAACTGTCCTAGAACCTCTGGCTTCTCACCATATAATTGTGTTTTCTATACCAAAAAAATTTACTAGAAAGATGGATTCTATCTAGATGAAATTTTGGTGAAACAAATAACCAGAGGCTAGAGACTTTTAGGGTGTTAATTTGGATTTGCAGTGAGAAATAACTTTTTGACTTTTAGAAATTTAAAAGTAAAAAATCAATTTTTTTTTATATGACTTTTAAAAGTAAAAAAATTAAATTTTTAAAAAAAACAAAATAATTTTACTTTTGACTTTAAAACTAGCATCTGCTTCTAAAAAAACAGAAATATTTTTACTTCTGGTATCCAAACAAGCTATTAATCTTTAGAAAATGGGATAATGTTTCTATACCTAGAAAATTTGGTGAACTTAATTTCAAGAATTATAAGTTTATAACATTTGCAATGGTGTTTTGTTAACCTGATTAGCTGGGAGGACGCTGGACCAACCGAATACTTTCTGACACATAAATAGATTCCGGATCCCTACAAGTAGGGCTGCATAAAAAACTGAAAAACCGACAAAACCGTACCGAACCAAAAAAGACCGAACCGAGCCGAACCGAATATCTAAATGGTGATGAACGGTTACGAAAAAAAAACCCGGTTCGGTTTTGGTTCGGTTTTGGTTCTACCCTAGAACCGAACCAAAAAAACCAAAAAACCCGATTAATAATAGCCATTGGATTCAGAGGGTTTTTAGCCGTTGATCTCTAACCCTAATATATAAAAAGAAAAAACCTATATTTGTTTCATTCTTTCTTCCTGCGCCTCTCTCTGAAATGGTTAAAAAAATGGTTATTACATAATGATGGCTAAAATCCTACCAAAAGGTTTCGTACTCTGTTCATTTGCTAGTGCTTTTTGGGTGCTCGTACGGTAGTATAGATTTCCATTTCTCCGGTATACAGTCTGTTTTCCAAAGATGAAAGGATTAGTATAATCATATATAAGCTAGCAAGCTGAAGCATTTGAAGTTTCGAACTACTACGTGATATGAGATGTACAGCGTAAAAAATTGAGACTGAACGTAGCCAAATATCAACTATTATTCATCCAGATTTTACCAATTACTTGATGACATGGAACTGAATTTTTACAAGTCCAACTTACTAGTAGTTAGATCTTCATCGTTTAATTTTAGTGTTCTCGTTTGGTTTATGTTTCTTCTAGTAAAGGTCTAGGAAAAAAATGGTAGAAATGGATTAGGAAGGAATAATGTGTGAATGGAACATGAGTTGGTTGTTTTATTAAAATAAAAATTTAAAAAAAATCGGTTAAAATCGAAACCGAGACGGTTAAAACCGAACCGAACCAAAAAGCTTAATGGTGACACTCGGTTTTCAAAACCCAAAAACCGAGACTCTCAGTTTTAGTAATGGTTAGGACAAAAACCGAACCGAACCAAGCTATGTACAGCCCTACCTACAAGATTTTTAAAGAATATTAGCCTGATGTCATCGGTGGAATAAAGCTCATAGCTCTTTTGCGAGTAGTGGAGAACAGTGGGCGACTTCCAACAAAAGGGTGCAAACATCCAACACACTTTTTAACTACCAAAATAAATTTCGGAATCACGACAACCGTTTCAATAACCTGACCTATATATTTTTTACCATCTAAAAATCCAAAGTAGGCAATATTTTAGAAAGCAGATAGAAAAAGATATATCCAACTATAATCTACTGCAACTAATAAAACAGGGTAAAAAGTCGACTAATCTTGACGTAATAGATGACGTGTTAACTTCTGGATCGTCTATTCCACCCCACCCAATCCTTCTGAGTTGTCCAACATGCATGGATAGACGGTTCATGCACAGCTAAGGGCAACTTGATAACAGTACTACTACTGGTCAAACGTGTATTCTTCTTCCAAAGTCAATCTCATTGACTAGATGCTATGTCATGTGGGTCCCAATCCATTACTCTGAAAAAATCTGCTAACAATTTTCAGAACGAGGTAGATCGATGTGATTTACACGTAAAGCTGAGTCAGATTGATTGAATTGCTAAATCAAGAGGAGGTCACCTACTATTAAAGTCGGTTGGCATTACCTTAATTATCACATCGTCTTGTTTGAGAGCTTTGAAGATAAATGTAACAGACGTTTGTGAGTCGATTCCATATATACGAGTGCGTGTTGTTCACACACGTTGATTTAGGTGAACAGAATGTCACTCTGTTAAAGGAAATATATATGATTTCATCTTATCTGTGTATTAAAAATAGGTATCAAGATGCCAACCAATATTGCTATTCTTTAACTCAAAAATCTGTTAAGATAAAATAAAAATATATCTCTTCCAACTAATTCAAGGCCGATCATTTAGGGTTCCAACGAAAACACCTATAAATACCCATACTCCATAAACATTCTTTTCACCACAGTCCTATTTGTGTGCGTTTCATAGAGTATTTTTCTTTTGCTAAAGTTTTATTGGTGAGTTTTTTTTTCTTTTTCTTTGCAAGAGATGACTATTCTCATCGAGCAGCCTCAAGTTCCTACTGGTAATCATCATTAATCAATCCTCCTCATATATTATTTCATCTAGTTTTATTTTGTTTGTTATTTGTTTTTTAATTATGAGCGGATTGAATAAACAGGAATTGATCAAGTAGATGATATTCATAAGAAGAATATTTGTGAAGATGAATTGGTTTTGGACGGTGGATTTTTGATGCCTGAAATTAATGCATTCGGCCAAACTTTTAGGTAATTTTTTTGCTGTTTCATGTTTGTAGCTGACTATTTATACGAATTTTTGTATTATGTGTTTGATATTTTTTGCAAGCGGTCATAACTAGTATATATAATTGAAAGCTAGGATATGGCATATGCGACATAAGCCCACAAAAAGCAAAGTGCAAAGATGGTGGCCAAATAAGGGCATTTTTTGGGCCATAAAATGGACTAACTAATTTGTCATTCGAACTCTAATTAACAGGGATTACGATGCCGAAAGCGAGCGGAAGGACAGCGTAGAAGAATTCTACCATATGCAGCATATTAACCAATCATACGATTTCGTAAGACATTTTTTCGCTAAGCATGTTCGGCTGTTTTGAATTGTGGATGCTTTTATAGGCTAGGCTTAAGATTTTATATGGTTAATGATTTTGTACATAACAGGTGAAAACAATGAGAGAGAAATATGGGAAATTGAATAGAGTAGAAATGAGTATTTGGGAATGCTGTGAACTTCTCAATGAATTTGTGGATGAGAGTGATCCTGATTTGGATGAACCTCAAATTGAACACTTGCTACAAACTGCAGAAGCAATTCGACGAGACTATCCGGATGAAGATTGGTTGCATTTAACTGGCCTTATTCATGATCTGGGTAAGGTTCTTCTTCATGAAAAATTTGGTGGACTTCCTCAATGGGCTGTTGTTGGTGACACATTCCCTGTTGGTTGCGCTTTTGACGAATCCAACATTCATTTCAAGGTGACCTTTTCTTTTTTGATAATTACTAAAACTGAATGTGTATAATTGAATTAGTGACTAATTCTTTTTCATTTTTACAGTACTTCAAGGACAATGAGGATTACAATAACTCAGCTTACAACAGTAAAAATGGTATTTACACTGAAGGTTGCGGTCTAAACAATGTTATGATGTCTTGGGGACACGATGATTATATGTACTTGGTAGCCAAACAGAACAAGACTACGCTACCATCTGCGGCATTGTTTATTATTCGATACCATTCTTTTTACCGTAAGTAAAATCTGATCCAAGTTCTCACGTACAGATTTAAATTATTTTTAACTAAACAGTGGATACAATTTATGTGCAGCTTTACATAGATGTGGAGCATATAAACATTTCATGAACGAAGAAGATCACCAAAATCTTAAATGGCTTCATGTATTCAAGTACGCAAATAAATACAGTAAAACCTTTGTTTGTTTGTTTTCTTGAAAATTTTATGTGCTAATCGTTCTGCTTGATATCTCGTATGCAGCAAATATGATCTTTACAGCAAGAGCAAAGTCCGAGTTGATGTCGAAAAAGTCAAGCCATATTATCTATCTCTCATCGAAAAGGTGGGGATAATCAAGCAATACCATGTATACAGTTTTCTCTTGTCTAATTTGCCTCTGCTTGTAAAATTACTGAAGTGGTTTTGTTGTTGTTATTGCAAATTACAGTATTTCCCCTCAAAGCTAAGATGGTGAAGCTTCTGGTCTTAAGTCTTAACACATCCATCAAGCCGGAGAAGTCGATTCCGGGAAACTACATGAATAACAATAATGTTGCAGTTTGTAAAAGGCCATAATTGATGATTGATTAAGAGCTATAGATATAAATGTATACATATGCAACCCAAATCTCTCATAGAGGTATCAATCTCTTCGTATAGATGTTTATTGGGAAAGGATAAATCAATAAGAAGTTCCAAATTTCTAATTTGTATCACAAAAATAAGTGCTATGGTTTGTGGTTTCTAACCGTGTTTACTCGATGGCTCTATAATCTTTTTCCACGAAATGGCTTTAGAAATTGAGAAACAAAAAGGCATTAAAAATCTGTTCAACTTCTATTTTCATTACGGAAGAAAATAAGTTTGATGGCTCCATTCCATAGATTTAAATCCATCAAAGCCAGGGGGTCACGCTTTGGTCCACTCTCTCTTTTATTTTATGGTCCTGAGCTTGGGAAGTTTGATAATTTTCCGAGTCCATTCTTTTGGCCTTGGGCTTGGGAAGTTTGAAATTGTTCCGAGCCCTTTGATGGAGAATGCCAAGATGAAAATTGGAACCTATTTTTAGGCATACCCAAGACTAATTGGGGTATATTAAATATAATGCCAAAACATGGTGATTTGATAATAAAATTAAAACCTCTTATCTTTATATTTTATTAGCGGTAAAATTGTCCTTATTTTATATATTTTATAAATTTTTTTTTTTTATTTACAACGTATTAGGTGTCTGATAAGTTATCAGAAAAAGCAGACTTACAACTTTCTTCTCCCAAATCCCTGACTACTGAAAAGAGAACAATAAGGAGTCGTACATCATTTCAGATCTTTTTTGTTATTAAAATGGTAGTTTTTTTTTTGGATCATCGGGTATCTTTGGTTGCATAGAGTTAAAGAAGCCATGGATATTTGAACTTCTCTCCCCCAATATCTCTCTTCAATTCCCTAGATCGAAGAATTTGTTCTCCTTTTCTTTTTCCCTATTTATTCTTACGATATCTTAATTTGAAGTAATGATGGTGAATCATACTACTCGTTTATCTCATCTAAACAATTAGTGACACGCTGAATAACTTTTCATCAATCAATCAAAACCGATTCATATAGCCACTTAATCTCAACCTAAATGAAACTTCCATCTCACTTCCTTATGCACCCATCTCATAAATCTTCAGTTCTTAATCAATAACGGTGTTGGTTTATGTTACACCCATCTCATTCATCTTCAGTTCTTAACCAACAAAGGTGTTGGTTTCTGATGATGAACATGCTTCTTATATATCCACAGTTCTAAATTGGTAGATTAGGTACCGGTTTTCGTTGGTAATTAGGTCACAAAATTCAATCAAGTGAAGGTTTTGCAATGGTTTTGTAGTGGTAGTGCAAATGGTGGGTGGCAAGGTTAAACGATGATGTTTAATTAGGTTTTCATCTTTAAGGGTTAACTCTACTGGGATCCCTTATTTCATTTGGGCATCTCTTGATTTTTTTTGGCTTTGATGATGTTGTGTTTCTTAGGTTTCTTTTCTTATAATTTGTAAGTTTTTTTTCTTCCAGTTATTTCCTTACTCTTTCCTTATTAGAAAGTTGCGCCTGTAATTTATATTTCTGTTATAATTGTACCTAATTCCTATCACTATAATCTCTCTTTCACAATAAAAAAAATATACCTAGGTTCGGCTTACAAGTTATAACCTGAACTTCTCTTTGTAACTGTCAAATTTCGGATCGGCTGATTCGAGCAAAAATTGGACAATAGAACTTACTGTTGTTCTTCATAAAGTGAAGTTCGACTATCATTTTCAATTTTCATTATCATTCGAAATTTTCATCAGCACCTTCAGAATGAAGAACAATAAGTAGTTCGACTGATAATTCATTTCAATTATCAGCCGAACTTCACGATGTAGTTGTCGTAAACCCTAGTTTCTTTTATTTAAACCTAATCTATCAATCACATAAGAAAATAAGACATGGTTTTATGAAAAATACTTTCTACTGTACATTTTCTTGCAGTGAGGATTTGGTTCTCGCTCTTCAACTTTCACTCAATTTGATTCCTGCTTCAACTCCTTCTCCGTTTTCACTAATTCACGGATTAGAAGAACGATTACCTTTAGTCGAAGATGGTGAAAATTGAAGTCGGGTTGACATTCGGCTCGTGTAGAGAAGGGAGAATGGTAGAAATAAAAAATAAATAAAATTAAAACAAAGTTAAATATATATATATATATATATATATATTTTATAAAAATAATAATAAATAAACTAATCAAGGGTAACTAAGTAAAATCAATCCTAGGACATCCCTTATAAACCCACTCTAGATAGGATAATCATTTTGTATATTAAGTTTCTAGTATGCCTAAAAATAGCCTTCAAAAATTGGTAAGGCTATTTGAATAATATGTGTAGATGACATCTGTTTTTTTTTAAAACAAATAATCTCAAAATACGCTTGTGTTATAAAAACATTTTTCTTTTAGTTGTGGTCGTTGATTTCGTTAGAGAGAGATGATGACAGCCATTTTGGAGAAAAAATCGATCAAGAATTAAATAAAAGCTTAGTGATTCAACTCAACTTTTTAGAGTTCCATTCGATTCATTAAGTAAAGATTTAATGAAGATTCATTTTTTAGGTATTTTTGATATTCATCTTTTGCTTCTTGTGTATCTAATCAATTTCAATTTTGATTTTTAATCTGTTTTTGTTTGTTCAATTTTTTTAGTTTTTTCGATTTTAATCAAAATTGAGATTCAAAATTGAGATTAGATTTATGATCATTATCTTTTTATTTCATAATTAAGATGGTTGTGTTGTATATGGATTAGTTCGGTTTGGTTTCCAGCAAAACCATCCCACTCGGTTATTGGTTTCCATTACTAAAACCAAGACATTAACAATCAGTTCGTTTATGAGCCGAACCAACTCAGTTTTGGTTTTGACCGGTCGGTTCTGGTAAACCGATTATATTGTCAGTTTCATGTAATTGATAGATTAAAAAGCAAATTAACACATAAAAGAGTAGAATTGAGTCAAATTCAAAAACATAAACATTTTAGTTTGATGTACATTCAATCCAATCAAAAAGATAAACATTCCAATCCATGATGGCAAGTGTCCAAATTCATGCTGCATAACTATGCCAAATTACTAAGGTTATATTTTTGTTGAGACTTTTCCATGATTTTTCTGACTTACTTGAATCTATATATACATATGAACTCCAATTTACTTTTCATTCTTCTTCTTCTTCTTCTTATTCTTATTCTTCATCATTGCAGCTTGACTTTACTCAACACCTCTTTGTTTTCTTTATTTTTTTTTTTACCCACAACTTCTTTCTTGAAACATAAAACCAATTCCTCTCCTTGGTATGCAAGAATAAAAACAAAAAATCTATCAGAAGCAAATTAGAGTAAAATAAGTTACAAAACTCTTAACAAAACAAAACCTAATTCATACCAGAGGATCAATGATAACAATTTTAACCCAATTTTTTTTTAAAAAAAAAAACACCCAAATTTATGAAACCCTAAGTTTCAATTTTGTTGAGATTCTAGAAAAAAATAAAGTTTAAGTATGAAAGTAAAATATTAATTCATATCTAATTGATTAATTATCACCAATTTCTCTAGCTACACATTGATTTTTGATCAAAATTTACAAAACAATTGATCAAAATTTTTGGTCTTTGCCATTCTTAGAGGAAGAAGAATGTGATGTTGTTTGTTGTACTGGTGGATCTGGAGAAAAGTAGGGTGTGATGCACTGATGCTGAACTTAAGGGTGGTGGTGGTTCTCAAATGGAGGTGTTGTTGTTTCTGCAGATGGAGAAGGAAGAGAAAAAAGAACTGGTTAGATCGAGTGAAGACTGTGAAGTAGAATAGAAATATATAATGAATCACAAGGGAAAAATGGACGGACATATGGATTTTAAAAATAAAATCCTGTGGATAATATATACCCATTTTCCCTTATAATTCATTATATATTTCTATTCTACTTATATATACGACATATTGGATTTTCGAAATACAAATTTCTACTTTTTTTATGTTTGTGAGGCAACCAAAATGTATGTGAATCCCGATTTTCATCTCCAATCGATGATTTGTTACTACATTGTGAAAAATGTCAATACTTTTGACTTGTCCATTGAGTTTGTTGGAGATAGTTCTTCTTCGGCAGTAGTATCAGCTGATGGTGATTTAGTAGATGGGTTGGGCGAAAATACCACCATTGGTTTTATTGATAATTGATGTAGTTTTTAAATAGTAGTAAAAGGTTCGATACTCAGACTTGTAAAGATTCGATTTTTCAACCTAATTTTTAATAACTAAAAATAAAACGTATTAAAGTAAAATTGATTTCAAATTATGGGAAGGACTGAGACTAAGGATTCCACCATTCGCCATTTTTTCAAGTGATAAAAATCTTGCAACTCGTATATTCAGTTTATCCAAAATATTGCCAAAGTTAGGTTTTCAAAATAATAATTATAAATCGAAAACATGAGACATCAAAAGCTCTAAGCCCAGCATGACTCATCAAAAGAAAACACAACTAATTGATAAAAACCATTTTTTCCAATTTTAATCCAAAGCAAATAATAGTAAAAGAATTGCAAAAAATAAATAAATAAAAATTACCACTTTATTATTGGAAAAATAGCTTCCTTCGTCGCCCCAGTGATGGTGATTAGTTCATCATGTTGGAAACACTCTCAAAATAGTTTTTCATAGCTCAAAAAGTGTTTATAATGATGAAACAAAAGTAACACATACGATTTGATACGCTTATAAGCGTTACAGATGGTCGGTTGTCAGCCAAGCAAAATTAATTCAAGTTCTTACTTCACTAATATAGATTAGAGTATAGTAATAAGAACAAGCTCGTTCCCACAGAGAGGCAGGTGATTGTTAATTACTTTCGATTACTTATGTAAACAGGGGGGTTTTGGTTGTGATTATAACTAAATTATACTAAAGCAAAAAGATTAAAACGAATATCTGAGATAAATAACATTGGTTAGAGAGTTCATCTTTCATCTTCCAACATGTTATCAACCAAATCATACTCAACATTCATGCACTCTTAATATCAATAACCCTAAAGCATCCTATCGCAGGCTTACTCCGACAAAACTCCTATTATCATCAAAGGCGCAAGAGCCATTCTTTGAATCCTTTTCAACGAATAACTTGGCGCAAGAGCCACTCAAGTTTAACCTAATGAAAGCAATGGTATTTGTGAGTTGAGGTTATTCTAAGCAATCCGGCGTAAGAGCCACTCGGATTTAACCTAGGTCACTCTTCTACATATAATTGCACGGCAACATCCCATCGTTAACAAATATATTATACTACTTGTAACAAGGGTCTTTTGACAATTCCGGATCTCAAACCCTAGCTTAGCAATAGATGTCAACGTATGCTCATCTAATTTGTAATTTAAACAAACAAGCAATCCATCATACAAGGCGTTATAAACGGTAGAACATAAGCAATATTTAAGAGATTATGAACATATGAGAATGAATACTTCAATTAATAAACATGTTTTCCAACTTAGGACTACATTTATAACCAATAAGAAAAGTTTAGTTCATCTTGGATTTCTCAAAATCCATGGAAAATAATCAAGAAAGCAAGTAAAGCAAACCCTAGTTATTGTGATGATCAATTGCAACTCCAAGCCCTAGATTCTTGTTCTCCTTGTGTTTTCAAATGTAAAAGGTGTTTTCTTAATGTCTTGGATGTCTCCTTATATAGTATCCACAAAATCTAGGTTTAGAATCCTTCCGGGACCATGTTTTCCATGCTTTAAAAGCCCACACACTTGCCAAATGATAAGTGCATAATTTATACATTTTAAGTATCATTTCCTCATACTTATTTGCTATATTTTGTGTGAATTACCTTGTGTTAGTATTACTTTTCTAGTTTATGTGTTTTATTAGGTTACATCTCTGAAACAAGTGAAATGGATCTTTACAAGAGAAGAATTGCCAAAGACCCAGTGGATCTCAGTCTATTCCAGTATTTCTACCCTCCATATTATAGAGAATTAAATTACGAATCCAACGGCGAAAGAACGAGGTCATTCCGACTTCGTATGAGAAAGTTACGAGCAAAACAAGAATTAGGGGCAAATTGGTCATTTAGTAGGAGGTTACTATTTACACCCCTTCATAAGATAAGGGCCAGCTGAATTCAAATATGGTTATGGGAACCCGCACTATTACTCAGGGCTGCTAGATTTTTAAAGTTATTAAGGGCGCCATTTTTCTCCTAATTCAAATCATGAAGATTGATCATAATCGTGATCAAATGATGATGGGGTCTGTTGATGGTGATTCAAGAGGGATGATGGTTAGCCTGGCTTGTGATGGAAGCGATGATGGAAAATAGAACTCGAGCATTAATGGTGGCAGTCGATGGTGGTTTCGAGTTCAAAGGCAGCAACAGAGATTTACCGAGAACCTTGCAGAATGAACAAGAAATGCTGGTTGGATTTGAATGCGGAGCTGTGACGGCAGAGACGAAGAGAATTGCTGTTGTTTCTACTTGAGTATGGCAGTGAGCAATGATGACAGAGAGAAGGTACGTTAACGGTGGATGTTCTTACGGAAAGAAGATCGAGCTCGATCTGTGATGATCATGAGCTTGCTGCTGGTCTTGAAGGTGGGTTTTCTATGGTGTTTACTGGTGCCATGGTTCTGTGATGGAACAAATATTACTGCAGTATGGTATAGCTCTAGGAGATGATTAATAGCAGTTTGAACTGAGTCATTCATGGCAGAAACAAAACAACTGGTATTCGAGTAGCATTCTGTGGTGATTTCTATCATGGTAGAGTTGGCTGATGGATGACGATGTCGAGATGATCAGTTGTAAAGAGCTTGGCTGTGATGATGTGACGCTGTGTTGCTCGCTGTTGTAGGGAGAACTCGAACTATGGTGACTCAGGGCAGACAAAGGTCGAGAGAGAAGCCGGTGGTTTGATGATGTTCATGGTGATCATAGTTGTAAGAATAGTCAAGAATAGAAATATGGGATGGTGTTATGGGTCAGGATGTTAGACATTGCTGGAGGCTGTTGAGTTCGAGTCTATGGGAGTCAGTTTGAGAACACAGTTGGCAATCGTTGATTGAGGTGAAGTGTTGGTTCTGTATGGCAAGACAAACTTGAGCGACAATCCAGTAAATCGACGGAGGAGCTCGAGTCCAAGTTTTAGAAGTTGGGTTGAAGAAGGAAAGCTTAACCGTGTTATACACGGAAAGAATAGTTTGGTCGGTGAGATTTCTCTAGAGTTTCACACGGAAAAGGAGCTGCTTGTTGGCTATATATACCCATGAGCAGCTGAAGAGAAAATATACCCCCTCACATACAGAGACACATCCCTCACATACGTTGACGGATAGAAAGGATAGCTCCGGATACAGAAACAATTTGGAGACAAGTTCACGTACAGAACTTCACGGGAGAAATTTAAAGGGTTAGTTTGTATTATTTTCTTAATTAATTTTCATGGTTTTTAAGAAAGCCATGTTGGGCTAATTCCCTTGTTAGGGCGAAAGGATGAACTTGTAGAGATGATTTTTATTTGTGTTTCGAAACTAGGGTTTTTAACTGTATGAACTAAATATTATTAATTTGTCTCTCTCTCAACGTTTTACCGTCTCGATGATTTTTCATGTTCTTATGCCACGTATAGTTCATTGTTTGATTAGTAGAAGGACTCGTTGAAACCTTGTATGAAATTGTTTTATGAATATTCTTTGACTCTTTATGCCCCGTATATTTAGTACTTCGAAATTCTACTTTAGGTTGAGAACAAACAATTCTTTTTGAAATCGAGACCCTATGTGACGAACGCAATTAAATCCTAATCTACAACGGATTCCCGGAACCTTAACGTTTTCCTCTTATTGTTTTCAAACTTTATTAAATAATTTTGATTCATTAGTTAATTTAATTCTTTATAAATAAAACCTAAAAAAAATATTTTAAGCCAAACTCCTCGTGGGAACGAACCGTATTTGCTATTGTCTACATCTTTCGACACTGTGCGCTTGCGGTAAAACAAAGTCGGTTTTACGACGCACCACCAAACTCCCTAGTTACGGTTGGGTTCGAGCCAATAAACCCAACCAATTTTCTGACACAAAAATCTCACCCAAAATCCCCAGATTTACAGTTAGTTTCGAGCCAATAAACCCAACCGTAATTCTTCCTGGACACTTTTTTGTATTTCACTATTTTGATCATTACTCCCTCATCCGATGTCTGATTGACCTTATTCTTTTTGGGTTGACTTCGTCTTTAAATTCTCTATAATATGGCAATGACAAAATCTTCATATCTCTTCAAATAATTTTACGGTGGGTTTGAGAGTCTAGACCCAACTGCAAATCTTCCTGGAATTTTCCTTCAAAATCAACTTCTTTTACGGTTGGGTTTTGAGGTACTTTCCCAACCGTAAATCTTCTTGGAACTCTTGTTTCAAAGTTGTGTTTCCATCCTTTAACCTCTTCTTTGGTTGAATACACTTCAAAACTCCTAAGAAACTCATAAACAAACAAAATCAAAGCATAATGATACGAAAATTACCAAGAAAACAAATAATTAGAGTATCCAAATAGTGCAAATAATACACCTATCAAAATTCCCCACACTTTCCTTTTGCTAGTCCTCGAGCAAACTACAAATCTAAACTAACCTAAACTACAACAACTCCATTTCGTTGAGGATACGGTTACACTTAGCATGTGTAACAAGCCTTTAAACCCCTAGGTGTCCCTAGTGGACGAGTTATAGTCTCGTGAGGGTTTACAAGAGGTATACCCACAAAACCTAATTTCCAACTTCAAAAAATTCAAGAGCACATGCATCCAAAGAGCTACTAAGGTATAATGTTTCTGCATACTAACAATAAGAAGTTAGAAGTATAAAAAACATTTTTCTCATGCTTAACCCTTGAGTTAGGAGAAAACCAACATGTGAAAGGATCCAGGTTCGAGAGTGACCGAATGTTTCTGCCTCACCAACAAGATTTTATGAAATTGACACTCAAAAGACGCACTTTATGGTTCTCACATGTGTGCAGGCAGGAATGAAGATAGAAATCCTACACACGTTGAATGGTAGGAAGGAAAAGCAACCTTCCGAATCATATGAAGATGTTATCCCATAGAACGTAGGACGAAAAAGAACCCCTTTTTGTTTTTCTAGTGACCTCTAATAAAGGAAATCAACCACTATACGAGGATGAGAATGCTTACTTACCTTCTCACTCGATCGGCAATTAGCACCACTCTCACAACATCCAATAGAAACGTCGTCGGTCTTCAACTATTGATGATGAACTTTTGAACCTCGTAGAACCTTGACAATTTGTAACTCTTTTTCCTCAATTTCTTCTTGTTTGAAACTTCTCTATAGATTTCATCTTCCCCACGGCCTTATTGAATGAATACAAAAAACAAATATACACTAAAACAATGATAATCTTTTTTTTTATGATGATATAAACTAAAAAATAAATGATGAAACTACTATGGCCGTGGGATAGAGACTTTACCACTTGATTCTTCACAAATTGTATTGCCTTGATATCATGAACTTCACTAACTCAACATCTTTTGATTTCTTTCGTTTTTGTATATAAGTCTTCAACATGCATATATAATTCTGCTAATGTATATTTGCTTTACTTGAATATGAAATTTGCTCTTTCCTGAACAATTGTTTATAAACCTTGACTGTCTTCAACTTTTGCACAAATTTTAATGTTCCGCTTGTTGATGATGATATGTTTCTATGGACCTGTTGTTGTCGAGAGAATGGTGCCAACTACAAACAAGACTACAAGATAGAGTTAACAATTCTGATGGCACCCTCATGATTGATAAAAATAGCACTCAAGAGATCACAAAGTAGTGCTGAAATTGGTGCGGGGTTAGGTAGCTCATCATTCTACCCGGAATTTGCACAGATGAAACACTCGAAACGGACAATTGAAGGGTTGGTGCCTTACTCATGGGTATTGCATGATCAACAACTCTAATACTATATTCTCTACCGGCAGTTTAAGTCAAGTTTGTCATCTATAGCCTCTCAACAACTAAGCACTCCGAATATAGTTCTCTAGTACTTCTAAGTTCAGTTGTTTCGGTAAGAACTCCGTATGTAAACGTAGCTAGAAGTATACTGAGTGACTCTAAAATCTATAAAAGTTGAAGGTTTTCATGCAAATATGTACGAAAGTTTTAAAATTCTACCTAAAAACTCTATATGCTTAATTATTCCCGCACAATTAAACTTTACATTGTCCTCAATGTATATTGATTCCTCCAATGTAAAATCAAGATGAGAAACCCTATCATGATATGAAGAACTAATAAAAACCAAAAGATAAAGATAGAAATATAAAAGCCCGACTTGGCATTCCTTGTTACTCCTCCAAGGGGAGTGCATCTACTAAATCGATCTCAACCCTCTCAGGTTCAAACGGCTCATAATAGGGCTTCAAGCGATGTCCATTCACTTTAATCTCCTTCTGTGTTAACAAGCTACGAATCTCCACTGCGCCATGAGTAAAAACGTTGGACACAACAAAGGGTCCTATCCAACGAGACTTCAATTTTCCACGAAATAAATGAAGGCGAGAGTTGAACAAGAGAACTTTCTGTCCAACAATAAACTGTTTTCTAAAAATCCTACTATCATGAAAAACCTTTCTTTTCTCCTTGTAGATTCGTAAATTTTCATATGCATCATTACGAATCTCTTCCAGTTCACTCAATTGAAGTTTCCTTTGTTTACCAGTCCCATCCATCTCCATGTTGCACTATTGATTAGCCCAAAAAGCCTTATGCTCGATTTCAACAAGGAGATGACAAGGTTTACCGTACACAAGTCTATATGGGGACATCCCAATAGGAGTCTTGTATGATGTTCGGTATGCCCATAATGCATCATTGAGACGTAAACTCCAATCCTTCCTTGATGGATTTACTGTTTTCTCTATGATGGACTTCACCTCTCGATTAGAGACTTTTTCTTGCCCGTTTTTTTGTGGATGATATGTTGTAGCAATCTTGTGAGAGATGTTATACTTTTTCAACAAACTCTGAAAGAACTTGTTTCGAAAGTGTGACCCCCCATCGCTGATTATGGCTCTTGGAGTTCCAAACCTTGTAAAAATATGTTCTTTAACAAAATTTGTAACCACTTTAGAATCATTAGTAGAGGTGGCTTTAGCTTCCACCCATTTAGAGACATAATCAACGACGAGTAAGATGTAGAATTTACCAAAATAATTAACAAAATGACCCATAAAATCAATGCCCCATACATTAATAATTTCAACAAAATGAATAAACTTCTGTGGCATTTGATTTCGAGCACCTAGATTGCCCGTTCTTTGACACCTATCACAAGTTGTGCAAAATACATACGCATCTTGAAATAAAATGGGCCAATAGAACCCACTTTCAAGTACCTTCAAAGCAGTTCTCTTTGCCCCAAAGTGTCCTCCGCAAGCATATGAATGTAAAAAAAGACAAGATAGAGTTGTATTCAGATTCGGGTACGCACCTTCGCATAATTTGGTCTGAACAATGTTTCCCCTATCATTAAACCATCTGATTGGAGCAAGCCATTTGAGCTAATGTGTGATGCCAGTGACTATGCGGTCGGTGCAGTTTTAGGCCAACGTACTGGGAAACTACCTCATGCCATTTATTATGCTTCCAGGACGTTGAATGAGGCCCAACAAAACTACAAGACCACGAAAAAAGAGTTGTTAGCAATCGCTTTTTGCATTAGAGAAATTTCGTTCTTATTTACTTGGTACGAAAGTTGTTGTGTCTTTTGATCATGCATCACTTAGGTACTTACTTACAAAGAAAAAGGCGAAACCAAGAATCATTCGATGGATACTACTCCTACAAGAGTTTCATCTCGAAATTAAAGACAAGAAATGAATTGAGAATACCGTTGAGGATCACTTGAG
>JAJJMC010014768.1:1868584-1913650 GCA_023531435.1 Papaver californicum | reverse complement strand
CGACCACATAGTCACTGGCATCATACATTAGCTCAAATGGGTTGCTCCAATCAGATGGTTTAACGATAGGGGCTGTTATCAAAAGTTCTTTCAAACGATTGAATGCCGCCAAACACTTCTCATCAAAGTTAAAAACCACATTCTTTTGTAATAAATGGCATAATGGTGATGCAACCTTGGAAAAATCTTTGATAAACCAGCGATAAAATCCTGCATGACCAAGAAAAGCACGAATCTCCCTCATCGTAGTGGGAGGGGTAAGAACAAAAATAAGATCGATCTCTTTATCGACTTCCAAGCCTTTAAGAGATATAATATGGCCTAAAACAATGCCATGAGTTACCATAAAATGGCACTTCTCCCAATTTAGCACAAGATTAATTTCAACACACCGTTTAAGAATCAATGTAAGGTTATCCAAGCACAATTCAAATGAATCACCATACACACTGAAATCATCCATAAAAACTTCGATAATGTTTTCAACGTAATCTGAAAAGATACTTACCATACACCTTTGGAAGGTAGCGGGTGCGTTACACAAACCAAAAGGCATCCTCCTGTATGTAAATTTTCCAAAAAGACAAGTAAAAGTGGTCTTCTCTTGATCCTCATGTGCTATAGAAGTTTGATTGTAACCTGAATAACCATCAAGAAAACAGTAATACGAGTGTCCTGACAATCTTTCTAACATCTGATCTATAAAAGGTAAAGGAAAATGATCTTTTCTAGTGGTTGCATTAAGCTTTCTATAATCAATACAAACTCTCCAACCGGTTTGCACTCGAGTTGGGACAAGTTCATTGTCTTTATTCTACACCATTGTAACGCCTGACTTCTTTGGTACAACTTGTACCGGGCTCACCCATTTGCTATCAGAAATGGGGTATATAACTCCTACATCTAATAAGTTAAGTATCTCTTTCTTTACTACTTCCATCATTGGAGGATTCAAACGACGTTGAGCTTCCCTTGTAGGCTTTGTTCCCTCCTCAAGTAGTATTTTATGCATACACGTAGAAGGGCTTATTCCTTTGATATCAACAATTGTCCATCCTATGGTCGGTTTATACTTCTTCAATACCCGAAAAAGTCTTTTTTCCTCCAATTAAGTTAGTTCTTTACCAGAAACTCCTCATTATCACCCAAATACATGTATTTTAGGTGATAAAGAAGAGGCTTAAGTTCTAGTTTAGGAGCCTGCATGACAGACGACAACAATTTTTCATTAGGGCATGGTAAAGAGATAAATGAAATATCATGAATTGGTGGGCATTGTTGTAATGAATTGGGTTCACAAATAGCTTCCTCAAATTAATCCCCTAATTTAAGCTCGGTTCTTGGATCTGTAAGATTTTTAAAACCCATATTTCTCGTGATAATAGCCTCCAATGGATCATTACTCCCCAAATCAAACATCTGTTGATCTAAAGAGTCAATAACATCAATAGGGAAACAAGAATGGACGTCACTAGGATATCGCATCGCCTCATAAATGTTGAAACATATTATTTCTCCATCGAATTCCACTGTCAATGTTCCACTATAGACGTCAATTTTTATTCTCGCCGTTCGCATGAATGGACGTCCCAGTAGCAACGCTATAGATGAATCAGTTGATCCATCTGTCATCTCCAGCATACAGAAATCTGCTGGAAAAACTAGCTGATTAACCCGCACAAGCACATCTTCAACAATACCTCTAGGGTGTACATCAGAGCGGTCAGCTAGTTGTAAAATAATTCCAGTTTCTTTCAAAGGTCCTAAATTAAGAGATTCATATATAGATGCAGGCATAACATTTACTGATGCTCTTATCAAGCATAGCCTTATTAAACGTCGTGTTACCAATAACAATAGGAATATCAAAACTACCAGGATCTTTATATTTGAGTGGGAGTTTCTTTTGCAAGATAGCCGAAGCATTCTCCCCCACTCTCATTACCTCATTACCAGTTAATCTTTATTTATTGGTGCACAAATCATTCATAATTCTCGCATATTTGAGGACTTGTTTAATCACATCTATGAGTGGAATATTCACATGAATCTTCTTAAAAATGTCTAAGATATCCTTATCTTGTTCCGCCTTTTTCGAGTTAGCAAACCTGCGAGGAAAAGGTAAAGGAGGAACACAAGTAGAAACATGAGGTTTAGAGTTTTCTTTAGGTACCTCATCGGTTTGGGAAGAGTCAGTAATCTCTTTTTCCAAAACTGTCCCCTTAGGGTCTTTGTTTTTCTCAGATTCCTCTGGTTGCACAGTTTGTGTACCACTTCTCAATGTAACGACGTTGACATTTTCTCTTGGATTGATAGGTTGAGAAGGGAGTTTCCCACTATTCTGTATCTCCAGATGATTCAGTTTACCTGCCATAGTGCTCATCTGAGTTTGTAGCTCTTTTATCGCATTATCAGTTGTCTGCTGATTTTTCTGCATCAACGTCGTCATATTCTTCATCATGGAGAGCATCTCCGATGATTTTGAATTTTGAACTTGTTGTGGAGGTTGTACTTGTTGTTGGAATCCATTTGGGCGATTGAAAACCGGCCCTGGAGCTACAACTTGCTTGTTCGCATAACTAAAATTTGGATGATCTATCAATCCTGGATTATAAGTGTTGGAATAAGGATCATACCGTTGTCTCTGCTGAGTTGGGAATACTACATTCACCTGTTCGGCTTCTTCTTCATAAGATGGGATGATCACTGCTGCCATTTGTTGCATCATCATCTCCATATTACCAATTTTATGCTCTAAGTGCGGTAAAGAAGTAACCTCATTAACCCTCTTGACGAGTGGTTCTGACCCACGACTTGAGAATTGTTGAGAGTTTGCTGCCATGTTCTCAATTAACTCTCTAGCTTGAGCTACTGTTTTGTTCAATAATACACCACCACCTGTAGCGTTGAGAAGATTTCTGTCACTTGCTTGAAGACAATCATAGAAGTACTGGATGATTAATACATCAATGAATTGATGATGTGGGCAGCTAGCGACCAATCTCTTGTAACGTTCCCAACATTCATACAATGTATCTCCTGCCATCTGCTTAATGCCACAAATCTCTTTACGAATCTGAGTTGCCTTTGATGCAGAAAGTATCCCTCTAAAAAGAGTTTCTTCAGACCATTCCAAGTTGTAACACTACCAGAAGGTAAATAATATAACCATTCCTTAGCAATATCCATCATGGATAATGGAAAAGATCTTAACATGACTGCATCAACATCAGTCTCTGTTGGTAGCATGGCCATGATTATGTTATGGAAATCCATCAAATGTTTATTTGAATCTTCATTAGTAATTCCATGAAAATTTGGAAGTTCTCGAATCAACCCTGGCTTGATCTCAAATGTAGATGTCGTCTGAATACACCATTGTTGCGTATCCAACTTGTGAAACACGAAGTCTTTGAGTGTACGATTTGTGTCACCCATTGTTTCTTGTTCTTCCTCTACGTCTGAATCTGCGAACTCACTTGGAGATGTACTTGGAGGAAGTGGAGTGTTCACTGCTCGAATGAAATCTTTTAGTAAAATGCCTGATCGAAGTCGTATACCAATTGGACTTGGTCTACCATCTCTAAGCATTCACGAAAGAAATAGTACCTAAAAAATAATTCTAAAACTAGAAATAAAAAATCAAATACAAAATAACAATCCGATATTCCCCCTCGGCAGCGGCGCCAGAATTGTTCGATTGTCATCTTAGCAAAATTAATTCAAGTTCTTAATTCACTAATATAGATTATAGTATAGTAATAAGAACAAGTTCGTTCCTACAAAGAGGCAAGTGATTGTTAATTACTTTCGATTACTTATGTAAACAGGAGGGGGGTTGGTTGGTTGTGACTATAAGTAAATTATACTAAAGCAAAAGATTAAAACGAATATCAGAGATAAAAAACATTGGTTAGAGAATTCAGCTACCATCTTCCAACATGTTATCAACCAAATCATACTCAACATTCATGCACTCTCAATATCAATAACCCTAAAGAATCCTATCGCAGGCTTACTCCGGCAAAACTCATATTATCATCAAAGACGCAAAAGCCACTCTTTGAATCCTTTTCAACGAATAACTTGGCGCAAGATACACTAAAGTTTAACCTAATGAAAGCAATGGTATTTGTGAATTGAGGTTATTCTAAGCAATCCGACGCAAGAGCCACTCGGATTTATCCTTGGTCACGTTTTTACACATAATTGCATGACAATATCTCGTCGTTAATAACTATGTTATACTACTTGTAACAAGGGTATTTTGATAATTACGGATATCAAACCCTAGTTTAGCTATAGATCTCAATGCATGCTCATCTAATTTGCAACTTAAACAAATAAGCAATCCATCATACAAGGCGTTATAAACGGTAGAACATAAGCGATATTGAAGAGATTATGAACATATGAGAATGAATACTTCAATTAATAAACATGTTTTCCAACTTAGGATTACATCTCTAACCAATAAGAAAAGCTTAGTTTATCATGAATTTCTTAAAATCCATGGAAAATAATCAAGAAAGCAAGTAAAGCAAACCCTAGGTGTCGTGATGATCAATTGCAACTCCAAGCCCTAGATTCTTGTTCTCCTTGTGTTTTCAAGTGTAAAAGGTGTTTTTTTAATGTCTTGAATATCTCCTTATATAGTATCCAAGAAATTTAGGCTTAGAATCCTTCCAGGACCATGTTTTCCATTTTTTAAAAGCCCATACACGTGCCAAACTCCCCAATTACGGTTAGGTTCGAGCCAATAAACCCAACTGATTTTCTGATACAAAAATCTCACCCAAAATCCCCAGATTTACAGTTGGTCTCAATCCAATAAACCCAACCGATTTTCTGACACAAAAATCTCACCCAAAATCCTCAGATTTACAGCTGGGTTCGAGCCAATAAACCCAACCGTAATTCTTCCTGGACACTTTTTTGTATTTCACTGTTTTGATCATTACTCCCTCATCCGATGTCTGATTGACCTCATTCTTTTTAGGTTGACTTCGTCTTTCAATTATCTATAAGATGGAAATGAAAAAATCTTCATATCTCTTCAAATAATTTTACGGTTGGGTTTGAGAGTCTAGACCCAACTATAAATCTTCCTGGAATTTGCCTTCAAAATCAACTTCTTTTACGGTTTGGTTTTGAGGTAATTTCCCAACCGTAAATCTTCTTGAAACTCTTGTTTCAAAGTTGTGTTTCCATCCTTTAACATATTCTTTGGTTGAATACACTTCAAAACTCCTAAGTTACTCATAAACAAACAAAATCAAAGCATAATGATATGAAAACTAAAAAAAATCAATAAATTAGGTTATCCAAATAGTGCAAATAATGCACCTATCAACAGACTGTGTGGCTGAAGAGAAATTAAGACATACAAGAAAACAATGGACTCTGTCAGATACAAAAGTTTGAAAGAATATGCAATAGAAACTGTGACTGTTCTCTGGAGCCTTATGTTCTTAGTTTGTTCTTTACCAGCAACAAGCTTTTTTTTTCTGGAATTTTTTCGGTGGCTCTGGCTTTTTTTTTCTTTGGTTTTCTTTGCTATTTATAAGATTAGTGAACCCTAGGGACATTTCTCAACCGATAAGGACTCAAAGAAGAGTCCAAATCAAACTCCAATTACGTGTTTAATCACAAACATGGTATGCTTCCTTTTTTAATTTTTAAATTTTTTTTTCGGCATGCAACACTCAAGAATGGCGTGTTTTAACCTATCTTGATTGTCTCTTCAGTTTGAGATATCAAAAACACACTTTAAATCCCTTTAAATTCAGTTCCCAACTAATCCAGAAGAATTCTCACGTAAAACAAGTTTCCCGCCATTTCGGTTTTTGAATTTGAAAGAAGGCTGCCCCAATCCAACTGGTGGGTGCATTTATCACTTTTTTCGGGTGCCTTTCGTAATTTTCCTGGGTCCTTTATCATTTTTTGAGCCGATTTTTCCACAAATATTTATTTCTCAAAAAATACCTACAAAAACATAAAAACCATAATAGTACAAAATTGAACACTATCAAAATAGATAATCGAGCACAATTTAGACACAAAAATGTGTCTATCAATAATGGTTCTCAAGTTTGTCACCCAAGGAGGTTAAAGGGATAGGAGAATGTTCTTGGCTATGTTAGCCAATCATTTTCAGGGGCGAGTAGTTGTAGTTCGTGCGGTGACAAATAAGCATTGCATTGTCACTGTTTATCTATTAGCAGTTGTGAAGAGTGCTACTTACCGGTACATCGTTCATGTACTTTTTTTGTGGTCTTTTAGGAACTTATTTTTGTGAGATCTTGCTGAGTCTTTGAATGTCACAGACCGGAAAATTTCGCCCCCGATGCGCGATTAAGTGATAGTAACCAGACCTTAAAGCTTAACTTGTCGCTGGAAAGTGCAGCTATATTTTTCCTTTCCAAGCATGCTTTCTCGCTACGTAGTTTCCACATCCTTCAAACTCACCCTAGTTATTCTAAGGGTTGAAGGTTGTACAAGAGAACGGTGAATGCCTTTGGAAAACATCATACACTTATGAACATTGTCCACCATCCCGTTCCAACTCACCCTTATTCTACAAAGGGTACATGACCATTAAAGCCAATAGTGAATGCCTTTGGAAAGCATCACATAATTGCGATCATTTGTCCATGCCTAACTCATGCCTTGGGCTAGCACCTAGGCTATTTCAAGCCTAATTTTTTGCTTCATTAATTCTGCTTCGACCATATGTTGGATCCTGCACTGATCTTGTTCTTGCCAAGAGTGCAACATCCAGGCACATGTCATTCCATGCTAGGAAGTATGAACAATCCATCAAATGGAACTACAACTACCCCATCAAGTGTGGCAACAATCATCTCTGACTTAGCATTGCCAAGCCAGATGATACGAGTTACCATAATGTCACAATCACCTCTAAATTAGATGATATGAGCGATAAGGTGGTGCACTTTAATGTATTGCATTGCGGCTGAATGATGCTTTTGCATAATTCAAGCTTTATAGGCTAAGCTACATGCATTTTGATTCTTTAACATCAAGTATGCTCCAACGTATATGCCACATCGCATAAATATATGCACTTATGCACATTCAAGCTTCATCGGTTAAGCTACAAGCATATTGATGCTTATGCATTAAGTATGCTCCAACATATTGCCCACTTCTCATATCTATATGTGCATTACCTCTCATGCACATTCAAGCTTCATCGGTTAAGCTACAAGCCTATTGATGCTTATGCATCAAGTATACTCCAACGTATAGGCTACATCGCATTTATATGTGCATTACCGCTCATGCACATTCAAGCAAAGCTCCCTCCCTATATATGTTTTATTAGCATTTTTACAAAGATATGTGCATTACCGCTCTACAAAGCCAAGCTAAGCATCATCGAATTTCAACCAACACCTCCTCCTTATATATGTTTTATTTTCATTTATACAAGTGGATATAAGGAGGATATGTAACGTCATCTACTGCACTTCCTAGTGATGCATTCTCAATCATGCATCACAACCTAATAGTGCATTAGCGCTATGATGCTCTCGCAGATGTACACCATTGGTTAGTGATGTATTCTCAATAATGCATCACGATATAATAGTGCATTAGCACTATAATGCATTCTCGAATTGCAGCCTGGGTTCAGTAATGCATTCTCAATAATGCATCACGACATAATAGTGCCTTAGCATCATAATGCATTCTTGAATAACAACATTGGCTTAGTGATGCATTTTCAATCATGCATCACGGCATAATAGTGCATTAGCACTATAATGCATTATTCGAATAACGACATTGACTCGGTGATGCATTCTCAATAATGCATCATGGCATAATAGTGCCTTAGCACTATGATGCATTCTTGAATAACAACATTGGCTTAGTGATGCATTAGCCCTATAATGCCTTCTCGGATACGCCACATTTAGTGATGTATTTTAAATCATACATCACGGCATAATAGTGCATTAACACTATAATGCAACGTTGGTTCAGTGATGCATTCTCAATAATGCATCAGTGCATAATAGTGCCTTCGCACTATAATGCATTCTTTGAATACGCATCACGCGTAATAAGGCCTTAACACTATAATTCGAGGTCAAGGCATCCAACCCTAATGCATATCTGGGTAAGCTTTATAAGCTTAGGATGAAGCTTCAAATCAGGCCATGACGCGTCCATGAGTAAGTGCCATGTGAAAATTGCGGGTGTTACATTGAAGCTCTTCCTGGGTCTAAGAAATGTTTTTGAGATTTAATGGTGGGTTTTTAGGAATGAAGGTCACTGTGACGTTCATCGTTTGGCTTGGTGGAATCAGATTCCTACCCTATGGTGATTATGGTTGTGATCTGCAACTTTGAATGAGTGACCAACCTCCCACTATAGTCGCCAAAATGTAGATACCTAAAAATGGGTTAGGTAATTTAAAGTGATGTTCCAAATTTATGATGAGTTTAAGAAAGTTGATGACAAATAGTCATCGCCTAAACTATGACATTGGTTGTTCGAAGACTGCTCCGGTCACATGATAGAGATCATAGTTGGTATTAGAGAGGGAACACAAGAGAGGTATCAAAATTCTTTATTGTAGAAAGAGTTACAAAAAGAAAGCTCTTTAAGAGATGTAGTTTTGTAGCTAAGTTGTTATGTTGAATGACCGGTTATTGGTTTATTTATAGATGGAAAACCCTGATATCAAGTTAGTGGTATAAGAGTGGAATGATACGATAAACATTCCTTCCACTATTACAAGAATAATTATGGACATATTGATGAGCTAAGGCTATCCTCTAGGAATAGCCATATTTATTCCTTCAATTCCTGTAACCTCCATCAACTGTTCTCTTTTTGTGTAAGTACAGCTGGATACTCATACAAGCCTTAAAATGCCAGATCGAAATCCTAAAGATACCCCCCCCATGTGTGTGACTTAGTTAGCCTTCATGCATGACAATCTTATAAATGTACGATATTCACCATAGTCGATATTGATTGAGGCGGAGGAATGCTCGTGTTTGTATGTTGTGTTTAGCATGTGGTAGGTGGAGAGCACGAGATAATACAAGATAATTATGTGTGTCATGTGTGAGACACGAGTTTGGATGAGGTCGAGTGTTGACCTAGCATGCCCACCCGTATATGAGAGGAACAAAAACAAATCCGGTCATAAGAAGAGCTGAGTTCTGGTCGTCTGTCCATGAGGGGGCAAAGATCTAGTTCACTTGTGCGGGTCCCGTAGACAAGCTTGCAAGCTCTAAGGGAATGGAATGCGCTTTGAACGTGCTTCTAAAGGTCGATGACGTTATAGAGTTGGAAGGAGTTAATGAATTTTAGGTATCACGAGTTTAACGTTATAGGCTTTGAATGTGCTCGTGGACTCAGGGACCTTGTAGAGTCTTGAGCCTGATCATGAAGTTCATACATGCATGTAGAGATTTCACGAGGTCATGAATCTTAGACATCATGAACTAAAGTTGTAGGAATCAGTTGAGATTCTTAGAACCTCTACCCCATAATTTCTTGTTGTTAAGCCGAAACCTAGTTTTAAAGTATGAGTCGTGCTCGGATCTCGCTCATAAGGCTCGAGGGGGTTAACCGACTTTGAAAGGATAATTTTTCCCTTGAGTTTTTATTGTCTGAAAATCATCATCTAGAATGCCTTAAAGACAACGCATTAGTCAAGCATTTCCAAGTGAAGAGTTTAATCCTCTTAGAGATTTTAAATCCCCACAATTTTTTTCTCCAAAATGTTGATTTTTATTTATCGATAAAGAATTTTGTGATAACGAGTTTCGAACTCAGGTCATTGCTGTCATCACCCAATGACTTTACCACTGTACTACGAAAAAATCATCCATAAAATCTGATATTGAGATTTTAGGTATGGTAGATTTTTTCTTTTGTAATCTGGATTTGCTCACTTCTTCCGTATATTTTCTTTATTGAGCAAAAAAAATAAAAAAAATAAAAAATTCTTTAGAGAAAAAAAACAAACATAAATCCTAGAGTGTAGTCCATCCATTAGACATGGATTAACCGCTAATTTAAAATCAAGTTTTTGGACCAAAAAAATTTATCTCAAGGTCCAGAACACATGTAAGAGGTGTTATACGATTTTTGTGAATTCCAAAACTACCATGTTGTTCATTAGATAAGATTAGAAACATAAATCAAATTTCTTTTGTTATCTTCGCACAAATCTGTTTATTTCTTTGTCACTTCTGTTGTTGCTCTAATAATTTAGGTTTTTGTCTTTGAATATCGATTTTTTGGTTCCAAGTATGTTATATATTCATAATCTCTAAATGATTTCATCTTTTTTTTTCCAACTCAATCGTGATGATCAACTCGATTTCATGATTTCTTCATTTTTTAACTCTTTGCTTTCTCGATTTGTAACTTTCCTCTGTTAATGTTTTTTATGATCAATATTGTATGATTTATTTGTGTTTAATTTTAACTCTTGTTCGTACTTTAGGATTTTTCTATTTTTTGAATATGTTTTTGTAATCGCGATGTTAGGTTGATTAGATCATTGTATTCTTTTATTCACCTTTTGTTTCGTCATGATTTTGATTTGGTTTGCTTTAATTTTTCTTTAAAATCATGTTGTTTTGTTCTTTAGAGATGTTGCATGTTCTTATAGTACATATCAATATATATTGTTGGATCATCTACTCTCTTTCCTTCAGTACATATTAAAATGTACTGTTGGATCAATATATACCGTGGGATCATACATTTTTTCCTTCAGTGACTATTTTCCTTAAGTACATACTAATATGTATTGTGGGATCATGATTTTTTCCTTCAATACATATTTTCCTTTAGTATATATCAATATGTACTTTTGGATCAATATGTACTGTGAGATCATACGCGTTTTCCTTCTATACATATTTTCCTTTAGTACGTATCAATATGTACTCTTGGATCATACACTTTTTCCTTCAGTACATATTTTCTTTCATACATATCAATATGTACTGTTTGGACCAATATGTACTGTTTGGATCATACACTTTTTCCTTATGTACTATAGGATTTTCTTTTTCTTTTCTTTTTCTTTTTCTTCTTCTGGATCGATAACACGATTTTCTTTCAGATTTGTTTGATGATTTAGGTTTGTTGTTGAGTATCGATTCTTTTTTTGGTTTTTGTTGATGATTTTATCTTTTCAGATTTCAGGTAATTTTTAGATTTGATTTTCAATTGAGGGTTTTCAGATTTGATTTCAGTGTCCTAATTAATATGTTGGTTTCAATGTGGTCAATATCGGATTTCGGTTTATACAGGTCGAAAGCGATACACTAATACACCTTTGTATCGGGGAGATTTTGGTTCCAAATGTCGGTAAATATCGATCCACACATTTTATACCTATAATTATTATATCGAACGTTTTTCCATATTGAACCTGTTAAGATATAAAACTAGTACTCATTTTTCTAATATACTATAAAAAACATGAGTAACAATTGAAAACCCTAGAACAAGGATAAGAATTATTATTATTATTATTTATTTATTTTGGATTTTTTAATTGAAAACCCTAATTTTTGGCTGTACCAATCCATCTCGGCCATTTCGGTTAAACCGTATCGGTCAATATCGGCCGATATTTTCGGGCAAATACCGTTCAAGCGGTATAGGATGTTTCATATCGGATGAGGCCCAATACCGGTAAAATCGGCGATATTTCGGCCATATCGGCCGAAATCGACTACATTGGTTGGTTTCGATTTTCAGTTTTCAGGTGGTTTCTGAAACTGCTTTGAATTGATATTTCAGGTCGTGGTTAGTTCACACGTGAATGATGATGGGCAATAAAGTAATTTTCATTTTTAAAAAAGTTTTTGGACCTCCAAATAACTAGTATTTACTGCTGGACTAAAAAATAACTGATAGATGAATTTTTGGACCAACCAACAAATTTCCCTATATATAGATCTTTCAGAAACTATCATAAATCCTAATAATAATGGGCCATTGACAAGTTAGTAAGTACTGACTGGTAGGGGTAGTGCCGTAATGGCATACATAGTGCAGCCCACTAACTTTTGAAGGTGCGTAACACGTCGCTCTTTTTAGGTATTCTTTTCTTTTCTCACCAACTGATGAACCGTATAACTTTGCATCAGGTCTAGCATCTCCACTTTTGCTTTCTAAGTAAAATATTGTGACACAGAGTTATACGTCAATTTTAATTTCTACCTCAAAAATATTGTACAAATTCTCTGTCTTGTTTGAAGATCTTTAACATCTTCTTCTTCTTCTTCGGTTATTCTAACCTATGACTTTTTTATTTTGTTATTCAAACCAATGACCAATAAAAAAAACAACCAATGACTAATTAAGGCATTTGCATAAAAACTCTAACACCATGTTTTTAAAAATCTTAACCATCAGATGTCTCACAGATCCTCTTTTCACAAGTGAATTGTACCAAAAAAAGTTTAATGTTTTTGGTATAATTTCGTCTTTTTTTAAATTAAATGTAAAATAACCTATTTCCATGTAAAAATTGAAGCTTCTAACAAAATTCACTTTTATAAGAGGTAGTTTGGATGCCAGAAGTAAAAGTGTTTCTGGAGTAGAAATCAATTCGGAGACTCAGAAGCAAAAGTATTTTTTTTACAAAAAGTTAATTTTTCTATTTGTAGAAGTCATTTTGAAATTGTAGATCTAAGCTAACTTTTGATTTTTTTGCTTCGAAGTTAAAAAAAGAACTTCTTAACTGGTATCCAAACAACCTATAAAATAAGTGAAATTGTTTCAGATTTAGGTTTTGGTAGCAGATTTCTTGACTTAATTTCCTGATTTTGTTTATTTGCACCTGACTCGGCACGAGTCAGGTGTCAGACCGTTTGTTTTCTATCCTTAGACAGATCTGACTCGACCTCTGACTCAGACCTAACCCCTGACTCAGACCTGTTTGAATCATATATAGAAATACCCCTGATTCATAGGACCGAACCACTGACTCATATATTTTTGAGTCAGTTAAATCAGATTTTATTTAAAAAACAAACACATAGTGTCATATTTCGATGAGTTCAGGTGATTTCAATCAGATTCAGATAAGTCAGATCTTACTCAAATAAACAAACATAATATCAAATTTTTACTTCATTACCGATAAACTATTTTCCGCACATTTTTATGTGTACCTACTACCTATTAAACAACATTGTCGAATCGGCTACGGATGCGGGATATCAAAAATTAATTTGATTAAATTTTCATACTTATAAATGATAACAATTAATTTTATTTCATCCGGATATCAGAAAAACAACGACAGTCATTTCGGACGGTTGTTTACTTTACCCTGCTTACTCATTTCAGACATATACGTTATCGTTACATTGCGTTAGGGCAAACAAACTGTTACTAACGGCTAACCTAATCCCTCCCCCACCATTTTTTTTCTTTTTTTTTTCTAGTTCTTTAAAAAAGGGTTTTAAAAAAGGAGGTCGTCTTCTTCGAGGAGAACCAAAAGGAAGCTTGAATGGATAATGGCTCGAACCTATTAACACCTGTTCACGCAACCATAACCAACTCAACCATAACCTGATTATACACTTTTCCCCTTCTCTTGTTTCTTCCTCTTTCTCTTTTACTTGTTTTCTTTTTTGAGAATAAAAAATCTCTCAGAAAAAGAACATTTAATCCAAAGTTCAGATTCTTAGCTATATTTTTGGGTTTTATTGATTAATTCTGGATTGGGTTTTTGTTATTGAGATGAAATGATTTTGATTTTGATTTATATCCACAAATTTGAAGATTTCTATAGAACACAAAAAAATGATTTTTGAAGTTAATCTGTTTTTTAGGGTTAATGCATTTTGAAGAGGGTGTGTAGTAGTAGTGTTGTGCATATGGAAATCTATTGAAAAATCTAAGGTTTTGTTTTTAATTGGGTGATGAAATTCTGTATGTGTAAATGGCAAGGATTAATACTCACCACTACCAGGTTCTTTCAATCTCTAACACTTACAAAATCATCATACTCATTATTATCAACTTTACATTTTATTCACAAGTTGATGGTTCAAAAGACGATTTTTCAATTACTAATTTCGATTCATTTTTTCATGATTATGCACCACCAACACCTCCATTACCACCTCCAACACCACTTCCTCCATCATTATCATGTGAGGAAGATTTAAAAGGAGTTGGATCATTGAACACTACATGTCAACTTAATACTAATTTACAGTTTCAGAATGATGTAAATATAGAAGGGGCAGGGAATTTGGATATCCTTCCCGGTGTTTCGATTAGTTGTCTAACAAATGGATGCAGAATTTATATCAATGTGTCTAGGGAATTTAGTTTAGGTCAAAATTCGTTGATTATGGCGGGAACGTTTGTTCTCAGTGCAGCCAATGCAAATATATGTAATGGGTCATTGATAAACACGGTGGGTTTAGCGGGAAAACCGCCTCCACAAACTAGTGGTACACCACAGGGACTTGCGGGTGCAGGCGGTGGTCATGGTGGAAGAGGTGCTTCGTGTTTAACTGATAAGACCAAAGTTCAAGAGGATGTCTGGGGAGGTGATACTTACGGTTGGTCTGCATTAGAGAAACCATGGAGTTATGGTAGTAAAGGTGGGACAACTAGCAGAGAAACGGATTTTGGTGGTGATGGCGGTGGGCGGATTGAAATTGTGGTAAAAGGGTTTCTTGAGGTTAATGGGAGTGTTTTAGCCAAAGGAGGTGATGGTGGTCATCAAGGCGGAGGAGGATCCGGAGGCAGCATTAAGATTATGGCTCATAAAATGTAATGTCTTATTCTTTTTCAGGCTCCAGCTTAACTGCCAATTGCTTCTGATTCTTTTTTGTTGCTTTCTTGTGAATGAGTATCCAGAACATAATACATAGTTGTCATGAGTATAAATGTCATTGCTTTAAATCACGCGGCTATTCAGGGTGCAAAAAGCTGGGTCTTAATGTCTATTAGTATGATACACTGCAAGATTAACTTATTAGACATGCGTTTACTAAGCATGCAACGTTTCTTATCTGAATCACCCTATTTGATCAAATTCAGGGCCGGAAATGGCAAGATAAGTGCCTGCGGGGGTAACGGTTTGGCTGGAGGCGGTGGTGGCAGAGTTGCTGTTAATGTTTACAGCAGGCACAATGAGCCAGAAATATTGGTCCATGGTGAGAGTGAGATTATGTTCATCTGTTGATGTATCATTTTTTTATACATGTTGGTGTAGGCAATGTATTATCTCAATTACAAACTTCTGAGATCGTATTTGTAGGAGGAAGAAGCTATAGTTGCCCAGAAAATTCTGGTGCTGCTGGTACACTCTATGATGCTGTTCTCCAAAGCCTTTTTATTTGCAATCACAACATGTCAACTCAAACAGATACACTTCTTCTCGAGTTTCCTAATCAGCCACGTTGGAGAAATGTCTATGTTCATGACCATGCTAGGGCTGCTGTTCCTTTGCTTTGGAGTCGTGTTCAGGTACCCTGGTACTAGACCTTGTACAGTAGCACTAAGGTTATAAACATTTTATACATCAAAGTATCTGTTCTGTTTAAATGAAAGGCCATTTACCTATCTACATTCAGTTCTGCCAATTCAAGGTTTTGCTAGCTATAGATTTTGTTTCCTATCTTGAGCAATGTAGACAAAAGACATGAAAACAGTTATGTTGTTGGAAAATGATTTGTTTGCCTCCCCTGTGCTGATTCAGTATCAAATATGTGCAAGGTCAAGTGGCTAAAAGAAAACAAACTGGTAGACATATTCTTTAAGTAGACGCAATTGTCTGTGTTTTGTCCACTGACTAAGGAGGGGCTGAAGGAAAACGAAGAACACTTCCATTTTTATTTTATTTTTCCTGCTATGAACATATTCCTTGTTGGATTCATTCTCACATTTGTTTTAGTTCTAGAGTATAATCTTGGTAATAGTTTTAGCATCATGTTTTTTATGTGCTATTAATATGTGATGTAGATCCGTGGGCAGCTTAGTATATTACGAGGTGGAGTGTTGGTCTTTGGATTAGCGCATTATTCATATTCAGAGTTTGAACTAGTGGCAGATGAACTTCTGATGAGTAACTCTAAGATTGAGGTTAGTTATGGCATTACTTGTTGCTTATGCATTTTGCACTTCAAACCATGCTGGTGATATGATTCGCCACTTCCTGCCACATCACTGTACTTTCTTCATCTAAGTTTCATTTTCTCGAATCTTACTTTTCTAAACTTTTTTTCTTTTATTATTGTTTAGAAGGAGTAACAACTGTAAACAGGATAGAGAAGGGATCAACAGTATAAAAATTATACATTATAATGCCCATCTATTTACTCCATCTGTTCTATGTTTATTTTCTAAGGAGCATAATGATGCCATGAGAAACAAGTTGCCAAGTTGCCTTTTGGGTATCCTATAGTGGATTTTTTTATCACTTCTGTATATATATTATTTAGTTAAAATTTTAAATTATTGCGAAATATTGAATGAAGTTGACTTGAAGCTTTTTAAGGTATGCATTGTGACAGGCGAGCTTTGTTCCTCATGAGCTCAAATCTCTTCCATAAGCCTCAAATGGCAAGCCGCAATGCACAACCTCACATGGAAATCCTCAATGCACAAAAGTCCAATGCTTTTTGAATGGGATCTCTTTGTAGTATATTCACATTTCAGTAGATAAACTTATCTTAGTTTAGTGCTGCTGTTTTTGTTTTCACCGCCTGAATGTTGTTACTTACAGTCACATCTCCTTAGTTTAGTTTTCGTTTCTGCTGTTGTAGCCACTGATTCCGACATTTTTCACATCTTTCATATATATTTCACTGTTACAATTTGTTAATCAAAAATTAACTTAGCCTGCCAATCAAATCTTAGGTTTTCGGTGCTCTGCGCATGTCTGTAAAAGTGCTCCTGATGTGGAAATCAGAAATGCTCATTGATGGTGGTGGAGATGCGGCTGTTGGAACATCTATGCTCGAGGCTAGCAACTTGCTTGTTCTCAGGGTATAACACCGTGTATTATTAACCATTCCCTCCTGAATCCTTGCTGTTAGTACTGCTTCTGATGTGCTAAACAATATCTTCTCAGAACTCCTCTGTGATACACTCCAATGCAAATCTGGGAGTTCATGGACAGGGTTTACTAAATTTAACTGGACCAGGAGATCTGATTGAAGCACAACGTCTTATTATCTCTCTGTTTTATAGCATCAATGTAAGATAGTTCTCTTGAATCATTTATTTTCTATGGCAATCAGTTATTTCTTGCCGATTCGATGTTTCACTAGGTCCATTCTATTAATTTCAAACAAAAATAAATCAGAGTATGAACCTATCCAGTTTAGGGACATAATAGAACTTCCTCAATTGAGCATTTTGTATATTTTTAAATGGTATATCAAGTAAGAATAGGTTTAGTGAAAGATGCTGAATCGCAGAAACAATCTGAGAGATTATCTTCTAGTAAGAGTTTTAGTGTCCATGCTGATTTATATTAGTTTTGCAGAAAATTGTTTGACCACATTCTAGTAAATAGTTTTGTTGATGTTCTCAAGTTTCTGATTAACTAAAGTTTTCCTTTCTCTTCTTTGCATGACATGAAGCTTGGGCCAGGATCTGTTTTACAGGGCCCTTTAGAGAATGCAACTGCTAATGACATGTAAGATCTTTTACAATCTACATTTACCTTTAGAGAATGCAACTCTAAAGCGTGTCTGCGTTTCTATTTTTCAACCTATTGATCTCATGTTGGTTGTTGGATTTGATTACCTGTGCATCTCATGTTTCCTGTCTTTTTTAGCACACCAAGACTCTATTGTGGAAGCCAAGATTGCCCAGTAGAATTAGTTCATCCACCCGAAGACTGCAATGTGAACTCTTCATTGCCATTCACTCTTCAGGTGAATATTTTTTGGTGCTGCAATCTGTGAAAAGCTATGCTTTTGTTTAGCCTGTCTGAAAAGATTGAGATATCTAACTGTTGTTCCCTATCCTCCTTCAAATGACTTCTTCTAATATTGCTTTCTTTTGCTTGCTTTCTTCTACAGATTTGCCGCGTTGAAGACCTGTCTGTCGAAGGCCTCATAAAAGGAAGTGTCATTCATGTTCACTGGGTGAGAGCTGTAGTTGTCCAACCTTCTGGAGCAATAAGTGCATCTGGAATGGGTATGTTATTTCTACTTTCATGTCTATTATCATGACAAATAACTTCTGGGACCATCTTTCCATTGTCATTTACCCAATTTTCCTTCTCTAATGTGCTTCAACTTAATGTAAACACATCTCCTGTGATTATATATTTAAGTTACAGTTAAAACGTTATCAAGAATGTATTTTTAACATAGTGGGTGACTATATATTCAGTTTGGACATTTTCTTTATAGATGCACTTTGTTGCCAATATATATCTATAAAATCTCCTTTATTGTTACATATCGGGTATTGTCCGACTCTAACCAATAAAAAATAAACAAAATATTAAGTAACTAATAAATAATTTCTTTTGAGTGTAATGCAGGTTGCACAGGAGGTGTGGGTCGAGGTAATGTTTTGAGCAACGGAGTTAGTGGTGGTGGTGGTCATGGTGGTAAAGGCGGGGATGGATATTCTGATGGTACTTTTGCTACCGGTGGTGTTGCATATGGAAATGCTGATTTGCCTTGTGAACTTGGTAGTGGAAGTGGGAATGCTAGCTTCAGTGGCTCTACTAGTGGCGGTGGTATCATTGGTAAGTGTATGGACATGGTTTATTTTCAGACCTCAGTTGCACAAGCCAATATATGAATAGATACAAGTGACCTATATGTATTAATCTTTGGTCCCTTATTGTATTTTTTGAATGTAAGGATCTGATGAAGTTGGTCATTCACATGATCATGTTAAGCTTGTTCCAAATTATGATGCAAATATCCTAGCTAATATAGTCCACTAATTTGCTTTCAACTAAATCTCAACATTTTCTTCTCCAACAGTTATGGGCTCATTGTCGCATTCATTGTCAAGTTTGTCTGTTTATGGCTCGCTCAGAGTGGATGGAGAAAGTTCTGGCGAGAATAACAGAAACCAAGATTATGGGAATGTAAGCTGTTCAAATAGAGGTCTCGGGGGTGGTTCGGGCGGAACTGTTCTCTTGTTTTTGCATACACTCGCACTCAATGATGATGCCGTTCTTTCAAGTGTTGGGGGACATGGTAGTTGTCATGGTGGTGGGGGTGGAGGTGGTGGAAGAGTTCATTTTCATTGGTTTGACATTCCCGCTGGAGATGAGTATCAGCCGCTAGCAACTGTCAATGGAAGAATTGAAACTAAGTATGTATTTTTTACAACATATTGCTGTTAGCTTCCTTTAACTTGTGTTGATAAGTTTTTAACTTTCTATGTCCCCTCCTGGAGATTAAGGATTTGTGTATGTGACAGTGGAGGATCAGGTAGAGATAATGGTCTTGATGGAGAAATTGGGACTGTAACAGGAAAAGCTTGTCCAAAAGGGCTCTTCGGGTCATTTTGTGAGGTTGCTTCATACTCTTTATGATGTGCCCTCTTGCCCTCTTGCTTTATTCATTTTCTTTCTTTCTTTAGATATGAGAGATCCTTTTTTAGATTCAAGTGTTTGTCTCCCATAACCATTTGACTTTGGTTGAATTGTTGAAACTCATGCTAGAAACATTGTACTGCTGTATCTTTTTCACAATTGAAATTTCTAATATAGACGGTGAAATTAATTATTGCAGGCATGCCCCACTGGCACCTACAAGAATGTTAGCGGATCTGATAAATCCCTTTGTCATCAATGTCCTCCTTTTGAGCTTCCACATCGTGCCCTATACATAACTGTGCGAGGTATGGATAATGCTGATGTCTTATATATGCTACAAGAATTAGCCAAAATGTTGCTGGTTTTCTTAAAGAGGAAACTTCTTTATTCCTATCTTTCTCTCTTTAATTGGTTCCTTGGCTGTTTCTAAGCTTACTATTGCTTCTTGTAACAGGTGGTGTTGCTGAAACTCCTTGTCCTTACAAATGTGTTTCTGATAGATATCATATGCCAAATTGCTATACATCTGTTGAAGAATTGATATATACTTTTGGAGGGCCATGGTTATTTGGTCTTCTTCTCACGGGTCTCCTCATTCTGCTAGCTCTAGTTCTTAGTGTTGCACGTTTGAAATTCTTTAGTGCTGATGAACTACCTGGCCCAGCTCCCACACAGCATGGCTCCCAAATAAATCACTCTTTCCCTTTTCTCGAGTCTCTGAATGAGGTTTGCACCAATTGGTTTCCGCACCTATTCAATCCTTATCCTTATCAATCCTAATCTTCTCTTTGAATTGGTATTTTACATATCTTAAAGGTGTCCATTTAATTTGGACAGGTTCTGGAAACTAATAGAGCTGAAGAGTCTCAGAGCCATGTCCATAGAATTTACTTCATGGGGCCTAACACATTTCGTGAACCATGGCATCTCCCACATTCACCCCCTGAACAAATAAAAGATATCGTGTAATTAACCTATCCTCAATTCTTTTTAACTTGCTCTGCATTTTCCCTCAAAATCAATATTGCTGTTGATCTACTTGGTTGAAGTCTTTCTTTTTGTGCCATATTTATATTACAGATATGAGGATGCATTCAATCGCTTTGTCGATGAGATTAATGCATTGGCTTCTTATCAATGGTGGGAGGGATCCGTCCATAGTATACTGTCTGTTCTTGCTTATCCACTAGCATGGACATGGCAAGAGTGGTGCCGTAAAAAGAAATTTCAGTTATTACGTGAATTTGTTCGATCTGAATATGACCATTCTTGCTTGCGTTCATGTCGGTCACGTGCTCTCTATGAAGGACTTAAGGTTCACTTCTATTTGCATAGTTTCTTACTTGTATAGTGTTGGTCTTTTTTCTACAGTCCCATTGATTGTCTTAATCTCTAATAACTTATGGTTTATTCAGTTTCAACTATAGGAAAACTTAAACCTGGCTTTTTTTTTTCTCCAGATGGCTGCAACTTCTGATTTAATTCTAGCATATGTGGATTTCTTTCTTGGTGGCGATGAAAAGAGGTCTGATCTTCCTCCTCGCCTCCATGAAAGGTTTCCCATGTGTTTAGCTTTTGGAGGGGATGGAAGTTACATGTCTCCATTTTCACTTCATAGTGATAATGTTCTCACTAGCCTTATGAGTCAGGTATGTGATTTGGTGCTCAACAAGAAAACCCCTTGCTAATCAAAATTTATGTGTGAAACCAGCATATTTTGGTAAAGCAACCTTTTTAATAGTATTTTTGGTTAATGCATGAAGGTGGTCCCACCGACAATTTGGTATCGACTCATAGCTGGATTAAATGCACATTTGAGATTAGTTCGCCGTGGAAACCTAAGAGTGTCATTTCTGCCTATTCTCAGCTGGATCGAGAGTTATGCAAATCCTGCTCTGACCATTCGTGGTTTACGTGTTGATCTTGCTTGGTTTCAAGTAACAGCTTGTGGGTATTGCCAGTTTGGACTTGTGGTATATGCTGTTGAGGAAGAGTTGGATCCTCCTTCGTCTGTTGAAAGTGTCTACACAGCCTCAAGAAATGATTCAACATCACAGTAAACAACCTGAAATCTGCAGTTGCTAGTTGTAGTGTTTTTAGGGCATTTTGTTAGAGGCCTAGTTTGAATTTCCGTTTCCCTTGTTCTTGCAGGGTTCACCTTATTCAAAGAGACAATTCACTAAACCATTTAAGAAGCAGCAAACATATTTCAATTGGTGAAAGGATATCTGGAGGAATTTTGGATACGTTAAGTTTAAGAATGATTGAAGATAAGAAAGATATATTTTATCCATTATCTCTGATACTTCATAACACTAAACCTGTTCGTCATCAGGTATTTATATTTATCAAACTATACTAGTTGGGGAAAACTGCTCATTATTTTGTTAATTTGATAGATAACGAACAAATTTCAGATTTTATTTTTCCAGTAATGGTAATTCTTTTGTAATGTTTTTAATTTTGCAGGATCTTGTTGGTTTGGTGATCTCGATACTACTATTAGCAGACTTTAGCTTAGTGTTGCTGACTTTGCTCCAATTATATTCTATTTCATTCCTGGACTTGTTTCTAGTTTTATCTATTCTTCCCATTGGTATACTATTCCCATTCCCAGCTGGAATCAATGCTCTATTTAGCCATGGACCTAGGAAGTCAGCTGGTCATGCACGTGTATATGCTTTGTGGAACATTACATCCTTGATCAATGTTGTAAGTTGGTTTGGCACTCATAATTTTATCTCTCAGTATATTTCATATATTTCCATCTACATATGTTGAAACACGTATACCCTTATGGTTGATGGTTGAAATGGGTCGAATCCATCTGAGTCAGACCCAAGTTAAATTCCACTGTACCATATTCATTCCTTTTCGTCCATGTTTGTTTTTCATCCCGTAACTCTACTTTCTTCTTATGGATGGATATTCTTGCCTAAACAGATGGTGGCTTTCATTTGTGGATACATCCATTACAAGTCGCAATCAGCATCTAGTCATCCAGACTTTCAGCCCTGGAATTTCAATATGTAAGCATAATTTTAAGCATTCTTTGCTGTTATACTCCCGGGAGTTGATAAATTTCTCCATGCGTTAACATTTTTGGCGGTGGATGTTACAGGGATGAAAGTGGATGGTGGATGTTTCCAATTGGACTACTATTGTGCAAATGTGTTCAGGCACGATTAATCAATTGGCACGTCGCTAACCTAGAAATTCAAGACCGATCATTGTATAGTAATGACCCTACTCTCTTCTGGCGTTCATGACAACATACCGTACGTTCATCAATCAGGTATATCTCCATGGATATGTGCTGCTCGATTTATAATCATTATTTTTTGGCTTTCTTGTTGTTGTACCTCCTCAAAAAGTATTTGAGCGAGAGAGGGGTCCTCTCTCGAATGTATTAGCAAAGAAATAGTGTACTAATTGTACAAGAAATTGTTTTATTGTGTACGTTTTGTTGTAATGTAAAGACCAACTATAGAAACTGTAGGCTTTGCCTTGTTTGTGCAATCTATAGGTTTTTGCAGTATGTTTTTTGCTTTTTTACTTGGAAACTGGATACATAACTCATTTATTTTCCTCGATTAATTTATGGCTAAATGTATTGGTGTGTTGCCATAACCATGGACCTAATGGGTCCGCAGTTTGACCTTACACCAATTTAATCTGACCCCATTGACCCATAGTTGCAGTTGGCTCAAGAGAGAGACTAGTTGTTTGATGACTTCAATAGGTCCAGCGAATCTTTGCATACATACTTGTTCCTCAATTACCAGGGTGTGCTGGTGTATACCAAAAATCAACATTATTGCAAGCAGAGAATAAGATGAGATACAAGTGTTAGAATATAAGAACGTAAATAAAAGTATGGTATTCCAACTTAACAATCATGCTTTTGCAACAGCCTTGGTACAATTTTATTTTATATATTGTGTTGATCATATATGGAGCAACACTTCACCATTCTAGCTAGATATTACATGATAGAAACCCACATAACGTCAGTGCCGAGGAGGATGTGGCATATACTGGTGGTAGAACTTGGTGTGAGACCAAGTTGTTTGAAGGCGATATGGTTGGCGTTCCACAAGGAAGTGTCCATATGACAAACTACTATCGTTGACATAAGATTTGTTCCACTTTCTCCAGCTAATTCCACTTGATAGACACGAGTCTGTCGCATCCGGTGACAATAGAAGAGTGCTTTAGGGAATGCCAATAGATGGCATGCGACGTTCGAGGATGTACTGGTCGATATCTTCTTAAAGTCAGATACTGAGTACCTATTACGCATGTGGAAATCGTGATGACTATGGCCTTGAGTTGACACGGCCAAAACCTTTGTGCCTATTTCTTTAGTGACAAAAAGCAGCATCCCTTCCAATGACGTCACGCATGTTTTTGTTTCGTTCTTTAGTGCTTTTTTGGAACACACTCTCGCCGTTTCTTTGACGGCTTCAGCCTCTATTGGCTGAAGCTTCTTAACGTATGAAATTAAGTTAATTTTTTTGTCTGAAAACTTTTGGATTGTTGTGTTTGGAAATTTCAAACTTAAATTAAACCCAACTTTGATATCGTCGTATTTAAAGTAAACATCGTCCGCCAATAACTCATCGTGTTTGATAATGCCATTATCTGGTTTACCTGCGGAATGGGAGGAAATAAAATCATCAACTTTTAAACCATGGATACTAATTTAATTTGTACTCGAATGTTGTTTGCAGTACCATAATTGGTCTTGACGGCGGATATCTCCCGGTTGATGCCATTTTCTGGTTCACCTGCGGAATGGGAGGAAATGAAACCATCAACTTTTTAAATCATGAATACTAATTTAATTTGTAGTCTAATGTTGTTTGTAAAACCATAATTGGTCTTGACGGCGGATATCTCCCAGTTGATGCTATTATCTGGTTCACCATAATTGGTCTTGACGGCGGATATCTCCCAGTTGATGCCATCATCTGTTCCACCATAATTGGTCTTGACGGCGGATATCTCCCAGTTGATGTCATTATCTGGTTCACCTGCGGAATGGGAGAAAATAAAACCATCAACTCTACTAACACTGCTTGAATATGAAATATTGATAAGAAAATAAATAAAACCTATCAACATCTCAACAAACAAATATCATCTTTTTTTTTCTTCCACGACCATTTAACTCTCTGTTTTTTTTCTTCATTTCATATAATTGCATTAGCAAAATTACCTGCATGTAATATTTGTTCAATTGCTGATGGGATTGAAACGTTGGGTAAAAGCGATATCCATATCTTTTGTTCGGCTGATATGCTATCACTACTTCCATGCGATAATGCAAAACATATCAAAAGAAAAAGTGCACTGATTTTTCCACCCATTAAAGAAGTCATAGTAGGTAGGAAGAAGAAGAAATTGGTTAAACAAAACACAAAATCCGTAGGTATAAATAGAGATGGTGAATCAATGTTGTGGATGGGATGCGTGGAAGATTTTGGGTAATCACGATATTTTCATGTTCATTTATCATACCTATTACCTAGTTGATACTAGTTGATACTAGTCTGATACTAGTTTGATACTAGTCTTTTTTGACGAAAAGTCTGATACTAGTTTGATCACCATATAATCGTGCTCTCTATGCTAATTTTTTTTACTACCAACCACCTTCTCTCTCATTATTCCTCTACTCTCTAGCCCCTAGCCTATACGGTAGCCTTCTCCATCCATCACTTTATAAAACCTAAAATAAGTCTTTTTGTCTTTTATTCCACTTCCCCACCCTTGTCCAACTCCACCTCTAATACCTTTTGCACTCGCCACCTCCCCACCTCGGTCTGACGCCCGAAAACAGAACCTTATCTCCACTGAATTTTCACTTGTTTTCTTCTGTTTGCGTCAGTCTCCCTATTCTCTTGTTTTCTTTCACCAATCACAGCCGCTCATCTTACAATCCTTTTTTTTTTACGCTTTTCTTTACCTCCTCTCTCTAGTAGACTCTCTCAATTTCAACTGCCCACATCTCATTTAGCCTATATTTTAGACTTTAACTTTGAAATTTAAATGTTCCATTTAAATAACAAAAAAAACAATAATATTAACATAAATATAAATACTAATAATTAATAATTAAAAATTAAAAATTAAAAAATATATAATCTATATACCAATCAATAATTTAATAAGAAAAATCGGTTTAGATAGATAAAAAAAGTTTAGTCTATTGTTGTAAAATTAGTTGTACTAATTAAGAAAAAGGTTAGCTGAAATATTTAGTTTGAATATTTAGAAAATATTTTAAAAAATTTAGGATGATAAAATAATATCTGATTTTACATATTACCCTCGTAGATAAAAAAAGATTATTGAACCAATTTAGATATTCCTAGGTGTTAAAATAATATCTAGTTTTACATTTTACACCCATGAATCAATCATACGTTATTGAACCAAATTATTGATCAAATAAAGGATCATGGAGATATTTTGTAAATGGGTGCTAATGAAAAGATAAATAAAAAGTGAATTTTCAATTATTTAATGCGCACATGGCGCAATATAGGACCTACTTTGACTTGGCTACAAGGAGGAGTTGGCTTACATACGAAGGAACGACTCTGATTACGCACTAATTCTCACAGCAAACACAGATCGTTATTACTCGTGGAACACTATGCACCTCAAGGTTTTAGGTGGTCGGTCATCTGACGTAAGAAGGTAATAAGAAGGTAATAAAACTTTTTGTACATCATCACCAAGCCAAAGATATGTGTACTGTTGCAAGTCTACGAGGTCATGATATGTGCTTCTGTAGACGCTCTACGACGCGTTGTAACTTGTATAAAATTATATGTACAAAAATGATTTGGAGGGTTTGACATGTGGCACCCAATTGTTTGTGATCCAACAGTGTAAGCTTGGCTGCATAAACAATAAGTAGAATACTTGCATATGGTAAAAATGCCACAAACCAGATTACTACTTCCTCCGTTTTAACAAAAGTGTTATTATCATTTTTTCATTTTAGTCTAAACATAAGTTAAAATGAAAAAGTGATAGTAACACTTTTGCTGAAACGGATATAATAGTTCTTTTTTTTTTTTTTTTTAAATAAACTTTTATTCATAAAAATTAACTTAAGACGAATGATATCGTTTAAAAAGTTAAAATAATACTCAAAAGAAATAAGTTTTTTTTTTATTTACTAAAGAATGAACAACATTGGTTGCTAACCTATTGACTGATTACAAAACCATAATGTTTTATCTGCCATTTTATTTTTAATGTCTAGAACAAGATTTTAGTTTGCCCAATAAACAATAAAGTCGGGTTTATTTATTGATTTAACTACCACTTCACCATTAGATTCAAATACCACCCTATTAAACCGATAATGATAGTTTCCCCGAAAGATTTTCCAAAAGATTTCCCGAATAAAATCTGGTTCCTTAATCTTAGGCTTTTACCATCCCAATGATAGAGTCATTGGAGGAGAAACGATTGGATCCCTCTTACACGTCAGATTCGGGAAATCCTTCGGAAAATCTTTCGGGGAAACTAGCATTACTCCTATTAAACCCCTTATAGTAGGGGAACCAGGATTTAAAACAAAGGGGGCTTGGGGAAAAAAGATTTGTTCAATGGCAATAAAAAAAAAAACTATCTCTTAAAAGAACATCGAAAATCCTAACCGTAAAACCGTACATAGTGTTCCTTTTTAGCACTCATTTTCATTTTCATTTGATTGTTGTTTCCAACAGATACAGGACATCAACTCTTCAATGCACTTCTTGTTAGCCCTACCATCACTTATGTGAGATTAAACTGCATATGTCAAATTAGTAATATCACATGACAAGAGAGTATAGAACACAATGAAGCTTAAGAGTCACGGGCTAGCACGGTACAGTAAGACATCACAAGCTTTGAGAAGAAGTCTTCTACAACATCAAACGATAAAAAGAAACCTTCAAATGAAGTCTCCACATTTGATATTTGCATTGTACATTTTAAGAATGTGTCCTAGCGTACAGATATTAGGCCATATTTGGATTTCTTTTGTACTGTATAGCTTAACATGAAATCATAAATGATAGTACATGTTATGAAATCAGTATTGTTGATAAGTGATACAGTAACATTTAATAACCTTATTCCTTGTATGCTATATCATATTATCATTTCAAACAATCTCAACCAACTAAGGAATATCAGTTACCAACTTACCTAGGCTTTCCCTCTTTCTCCTGCTATAAGAAGTCGGAACTTCTTTCATTTACGCGTATTTGTACATGGTGTACACAAGCCAGGGAAAGTCCATATTTTCTACCCGGGCTTCACAAAAATTTAACTGGGCTACTACTTACTACTATGTAAGTGAGTTCTTAAACTTCCGCTGGCTTAAGCCAGGTGAAGTCCGGCCGTACTTCCGCCACTGGTTCCTCTATGTTTGCCCAAATAACTGCCTCCAACAAAATTAAACACTCCAAATTGTTCCGCAACATAATCTGGATTTAATGCTCCATCAACATATCTCCTTTGGCTCCATAACATTCACTTGCACGGTCACAATCTATTAGACCAATATTTTCTCTTCCTGTTTCAATAACATAAGAACCATCAATATTAATTTTGATGTAACCAAAATTTGGGGTCGCCACCCCTTGTTTTTCAACATGAATGTATTAGTGTTTATTGTACTCTAGTCGTCACCATTTTCCAGACAATAACCTGTAAAATGATAAATTTTACTAATAGTATGCTGTCTATTGGGATTAATATTCTAAAAAACTTTTTTGCAATTGTCCTTCCGTATAAATCAGGCTGTAATCATTAGTTTGTTCAAAGTAGATTCATTATGCCAGTGGGTGTTGTTATTTCTAGCAGTACTTTCATTAAACAAACTAATAAGCCACAACCTAAAAGTGCCATAAATATTTATAATATGATTAGAATTAACATTAATATATAACCAGAGTGCTTTAGCACAAGGACAATTTAAAAATAAATGATCTATTGTTTCCTCAAAATAGTTACAAATACTGCAATGAGTATATATATCATTTTTATACCTAAAAAGGGAGATATTAGCACTACTTAGTGATATAAATAGGTTTGTTTAGAATCGATTTCGAATCATCTGCTATAGGTTGTAACAATCCGAACGAACCCACTATATCAAGACCCTAAAAGTCATAACTTCGGTTCAGTTAGCACTAAAAAGGACTCATGTGATTTTTGTGATCTTTGTTCAACGTTATCATATATCTGGTTTAATTATGTAGAACAAAACCATACAAGTTTGATATCATTTTTGATATCATAGTCCCATGATAAACACTAAGAAACTACCAATTGAGTGATTTTAAACAAATCATTTTCCCAATATAATATATATATATATATATATATATATATATATATATATATATTAAACTCTTTTATTTTCCGTATAAAAATATATATAAATTAATTAAGGTGGTGGGATTTAAACCTGTTCTGGTATAATGTAATCGAAGGAAACAAATATATCCTCGTAAAATGAGCCGACATGTAATAACCTAGCCAAGTCCGATACACTATACGGGCCCAATCCATACAATATGCGCAGATATCATGCACCAAGTCCTATATTAACATAAACTTAACATATTTTTTTTATCTTACCTAATTTTAATATAATTTTTGGAATAAAAATATAGAGAAAACAACTTTTACCAACGAATTGCTACCGTTAAGAATGGCTGGAGGGTGCACAAATTTGGACCTAATCTAAAATAAATATAAAACCAAAATCATTTCTAGTTTTAGTCTAAATACTAAAACAAAAACCTAGTTATTATTTTTTTTCATCATAATCAAATACTAAAACCTAATCCAAAACCAATTTCATAATTTTTTTAAACAATACTTTCCGCTGACAACGGATTTGTGTGAGTTTAATTTCTATCTACCAATTTAAAAAAATTCGATTAATTCTTTTTTAAAAGTCAATCAGAATCAACAGATACAATACATCTACATCAGAAGATTCTGGTTGATGTTCTTTATGTCCGAATAACATAATTACAATCGGCGTTTATATATGTCCATGTATACCGGTTGCATACACTAAATCAGCATATATATGGAAATATATAAACATTGGTTTATTTCCTTTGCACATTTTCTCCATCTAGAATTGGGGGATATTTACGTGTCTTATATGCAGATTGTGAACCTTTGTTCTTAATTTTTTTCATTTTTAGTCATATTTATCTTTGTTCTCAATTTTTTTATGTAGACATGAATGATGGTTATAAGAGGAAAGGCTATGATAAAGTTATCCGTCAAAAACATTTGGGTAGACAATCGCAGAAGATTGTACGAAACGAATACAAGTTTGCATTTGGAATTAAGAGAAATTTGGAGCAAGTAACCAACCTGCTTGACAAACTTGCATTCGAGGGACTTGATGACGTTGTTAACGTTTCAACTCGGAAAAGAGACGATATTGGTAATTTGAGAGAATTTGGACCATCTTTCGACATGGAGTTAGAAGACAATGATGCTAATGTTACTGCCAATAGTGGTGTTGCTGATGATAACTAAGAAGGTGGAAATGAAGTAAAATTAGATTTCTTTTTTAAAGATTTGTTAGGTTTGATCGGTAATGACGGATAACTTTAATAACCAACACATAAAGGATGCTGACTAGACATGATGAGTCATCATTCTACATAGATATCTAACCTGTAATCACATGGTATTCACATGGTCTTCATGTGCTAGAAGATCATGACATGCATATAAAATTTGTAATGTGCAAGACAAAATAATTAAATGAAATATTCCTTTCTTCTCCATTTGTCTTACTCTAATAAACTTCATCAGAGCCTTTCTTCTTATAACCATCATTCTCTCCATTTGTCTTACTCTAATAAACTTCATCAGAGCCTTTCTTCTTATAACCATCATTCGTGTTTACATAAAAAATATTAAGAACAAAGATAAATATGACTAAAAATAAAAAGAAAAAAACAAAGGTTCACAATCTGCATATCAGACACTAGATTATGCTTTTTTTTATGGTTGTTTATCTCGACAACACTAGATTATGCTCTTTTTTTTTTAAGATTTATTAGGTTTGATCGGTAATGACTTTTAAGGTTTTATGACACCAATTCAAAGCGATGGTTGGACATATGCAAGGGAAGAATGGTGGGGAAATCTCACTAAAGACTGGAGGAAGCAGCTGCCAGAGTATGTGAAAGCATGGTTCACGGGAATGATCCACAAGCGTCTCTCCATGAAATGTATACTTCTTTTACAGAAAATTCCCCTGGAAAGAAGTGATGTAGCCACCCACGACAGACAATATGAAGGATGTCAACATATGAGAACCATGCGATGCAAGAATCATAATATTGCTAGTGAACTGGGACAATAAGAACGTGCACAACTTGTCGCTCTGTTGAAGGAATACAAATACGTATTCTACTACAAATACGATAAAAAGCCGGGGTTAGACGCCAGCTTATTCGTCCACGCCTTACATATCGTGCCGGGTAGCAGACCATTCAAGCAAATGAGTTGTAGCTTCAATCATGAAGTTGAGCTGGCCATTAAAGAAGAAATTAAGCGACTCTTAGAAACAAAGACCATCAAGCCAATTACGCACCCCATATGGATGGCGAATATAGTACTAGTTGCCAAAAAAACGGGAAGATTTGTTGCTGATTACACTTCAGGGACCTCAACATGGCATATCAAAAAGTTAACTTTCCTCTCCCAAATGTGGATATGTTGGTGGACTCAACCATCTGACCACCGAATTTTCTCCTTCGTGGATGGCTATAATAATAAAATGGCAGATAATTAAAATTCGATATAAGAAAATGTTCCTGTTTTTTTAAATTTTTATAAAATGTTTGAATAGTTAGTATTTTCGTCAAGATCATCTAAATTGGTAAAATCTCGTTTACTAAGTTAATTTATCGTCTGACGAGATGATAAATTGATAGGCATAATTATAAAACTACCTTTTAAAAATTTTCCACCGTTGGATTCGTTGCGCCAGATTATTACACGTGTTTTTTTGATCAAAAAACACTTCAAAGAAAAAACCTCTTCACGTTTTTGATTCCGCCGCCTCCTCCTCTTTTCCCTTTCTCTTCTTCATTCCACCACCTGCTGTTCTTCCCTTTTCTCTGCAACACACGAAGATCACTAGCAACATCAATCTCTGCAAATCAAGGGTTTTGTTTAATTTTGTGAAACATACGAAGATAACCCTTTTCTCTGCAACACACGAAGATAACCCTAACCGAGAAGATGAAGAACAAAAACAGGGAAGAAAAAAAAGCGATGAAGAGGTAACCCTATTGTTTAATTTTGACAGTAGTTAATTTCTTATGATTAGGGTTTTGTTTTTCTTTATGAAATTAGGGTTTTTTTTTGTTTTTTTAAATTAGGGTTTTTTTTCTTCTGAAATTAGGGTTTTTTTCTTTCTGAAATTAGGGTTCTGTTAGGTTCTTATGATTAGTTTACTGGGTTCGTATGATTTCGTGTTGCTGTTGAAATTAACATGTTGCTGTTGAAATACTAGTCGTGTATTGTGAGTCTGTGGATGGTTTCATCATATACAGTACACAGCATGTTTCCCTAATTGAAGTAATGAAAATGAAAAAAAGAGAAAAGATAACTATTTACTTACATTTGAGATGACAAGTCGTTATGACTGTGTGTGTGTCTCTCTGATCTACAGTTTCCCTAATTGAAGAACTACAGTTTTCCTTTGTTGTCTTTGACTCCCTTAATACCCACTGAAGAATGCTAACCCAAGTTTGTTTACACAATAAATCTGTGAACTTTAATCTTTCCTTACATCTTGTGCACCTCCATCTTCACTCAAAGATTCTGGATCATCCGATGGATGGTTTCATCATCGTAGTCGTGAGTCTGTGAAACTAGCATTTCCATTTTAACTAGCATTTCCATTTTAGGGATCAAGAATCAGGCAGTGGAAAGAGAGTGATCTCAATTGCAGCCGCATGAAATCAATTTCTCTTGCATGCATGATAGTTTTCCTGGGCTGCACCGGATCATAAAGTGGTGCATAGCAAGTGGCTTTATTTATGTTATCTCTACTGATTCTGATTCCTTTTTTTGTTTGTTTGTTTTGACAGGAAAACAACCATATGGTTGACTTCTCCGAAGAACACATAACCGAGTCATTGGAGCTCTTACACCTTGATCAAGGAAAGGTCGTGTTATGTTAGGATGTGTGTTTCCAAATACTACTTCACACACTACGGCGCTCTTCATTCTGTAGTCAGCGTGGAAGTTGTTCTTAAAACATGAAATAATGGTATGGGCAATTCTCCATTTTTATTTTTGCGCTAAAACACTTGATGTTTGATATTAATAAATAACGCTGAGATTTTTCCTTATACTTCTGCATCTAAGTGTCACATAAGTATTTGATCTAAGTATGGTCAAATAAACTAATGGCGCTTGGTGCCTTTTACATCAGTCTTTTTGTAATATTAGGCATCTTCTATCAGAAGTAAGCATTAATTAGCATTTCAAACTTTAAAGCTCTACTGAAATGTGCTTCGATTAATTCTAATGAGATGCAGTTTTTTTCCTCTAATTTTAAATCTGTTTAGGTGATATCATGTGGTTATTAATATCTTGCAGTCAAATGCGTACGACTAAGCTTTGAAACAAATATGTATTAACCTTTGAATCTATTTGTAATGGGTTACTGTCACTTCAATGGAAGCAAGGTTTGGTTGGTGTTTCAAAGTTAAACTTTAAGATTGATGTTCTTGCATTTGATATCAACAGGTTCTTTTTCCTGGATGACACTACTTGATATGGAATTACATATCTTTTGGAGTTCAGTATGTTCCCCGTTTATGTATAACAATTTTCATTTATATCTCATTCTATGAAACTTTTGATTCTGTGTTGAATAACTTTTGTCAATTCAATGCAGCTTCCAGTGCCATTCAGCTTCATTTCATATGGTTTGCTGCTCTGCCCCTCATTTTCTATCTATCTCAAGCATTCAGAAACGCTATCGTGAAGTATTTTTTTTACCTAAAGGTATTTTTTGAATCTTTATCCTCTTTGGCAATACTAGAAATTGTGATCAGCAAAGCATGTTCTTAGCAATATATGTAATGTTCCAGGGAGATTGTCTGAACTGTGGAACTGAAAGTACATCCTTCTTCGGAACTATACTATACTAAATTAGTAGGATGTAGATAACATAGTCTTGATTAAGACAAAGAAACTAGTTAAAACATGTTTCTGAAAGCTTTACTGGTAATGAATTTGCAGCGCCTAAGTCATCATTCTTCTCACTTTCGTCCTTCCCAAGCAAAGGAAGTGAATCGAAGCCTAGGTGATCACAGCTGTAAGAATCCAAGATGTAGTGTTTTTTCTTGAGATGTCCAGCCAATAAGGAGGGTTCAGAAACTTAATCCTTGATCATTCAGTGATCAATTTGAAGTCAGGAGGTGAAAGTCGCGAGGCATTACCCCAGTATCAGACAAAATACATATATATTGTATCTATTCTTCTTATCCTTGCCACTGTGGACTCGTCACTTGTTCTCTTTGCGTTTCCTTGTGATTTAGTCAGTTCGTCTTTGTTTCTGTTTTTTTTTTAACTTTCTTTTGTATGTCTTTCCGGTTATGTGTTGAAATTTGTAGTATATATGCATCGAGCGAAAAATCCGCCAATTGGCGTATAAGTTTCATTGATTTTGAAATATTAAGTTTATTGATTTTGAAAACACAGAGATAAAGGGCTGATCTTTGAATAGGAAAAAGAATGGATCTGCAGGGTCCCAAATGTATTGGCCACTCAAATGTAGGACATGATCAAAACGAGGGATGATTCGTCGATACGAGAAGCAAATTGTTGCGTGAAGGAATCAATATCTCGACATGAGCTTTACAGAATTATTATGAAGCTATGAGACTAGAAATTGATCCCTATGATCGAAGTTGTTATAAAATTGATAGAACCTAAAATGGATGAAATACCAGATAGATGAAGTACTCCACAACGCTACGATTGGAAGGGGGACTAAACAGGAGAGCTAGTTTATGAGACGTGCGGCTAATCGAAAGAAAGGACTCTTTTTATGTAATTCTGAACTAACCTTTCTCGATTCCAATGCAACTTCTCCTTTTTGAGGAGAATTCTCAAACTACTTCACTTCCCCGCCATTCTTGTAACCGTCACCTGTCATCCGCGCAGGTGTGTCTGCACTTCACTTCTCGATCCCGGCCCGGTGACCAACCAGGGACTTTAGTTACTCGACCTTCGAAGGCAGCTTGCTTTCTTTCGCCTTCTTAAAAGATTACGCTTCTTTTTTGATACAATATAAATTGACTCAGGGTGTGATTGCTCAAAAAGAAAAGAGGGGGGGAGGGGGGTATTTCCTATTCATTAACGGATTTTAATGAGATCTTTCCAAGATTTATTGCATATTTAGCACTTTAGCCCTGCAACGTAAAGTCCATGAGTTCCATATGCTTTACTGCATCCAAGTGTGGCAGCGGTTGGACATCTACATTTGGCAGAAATTAGTTCAGGCGTATGACATGTAGTGTTGTTTGAAATGGACATAACAATTGCTCAACTAACACTCGAAGAAGGCAATATTAAGTATGTACGAGGATCATAAGATTGTGACCACTGATTTTCCCCATCTCGTGGATCATAAGATTGTGACCACTGACCACGAATTGAGCACAAAATGAGTCATTGTTTTAACTAAACTTCTTTAAAACGATTTAAGGATATTAACGTCTTTTTAAATAGTTATAGTTGATTTAATGTGACCCATGCTCTAACTACCGTTGACCTAAAACTGGATGGAAAACATCAAATTATGATTATTTTATTATGTTCAAAAAACGAAATTTTTACTATGTAGTGATGAATCCGCTCAGTCTTTGAACATAATTTATACTAATAAATACGGCCAGATACACATACAGCACTGGGACGCTTCAAAGACTGCGTTTCAGACACTTTCGGTAATTTTTACTATGTAGTGATGTTATTTTTATTAAAAACTACAGGCGCCACATACCAAGGACAATAGTCATGATATTCCATGACCTGATGCATTATACGAGTAAGTGTATGTAGACGACATCGTGGTAAAATTGCAGAATCAGGAAGACCACTGTCAACACTTGCAGAAAGTTTTCGAGTTATGCCGACAATTCAACCTAAAGATGAATCCGTTCAAATGCGCCATTCGGCATCACTTCGGGATACATCGTCACTGACAAGGGGATCCAAATCAATCTAGGAAAAACTGAAGCAATCCTGACCAAGCAACCCCCCAAGACGGTCTAAGAATTACAGGGCTTCACAGGAAGGATCTTGTACATCAAGCTCTTCATTCCGGGAATGGCTCAGATAATAGCTGTCTTTTACCCTTGCTGAAAAAGAATGTGAACTTTAATTGGGGCGAAGAGATGATAACATCGTTCAACAAGCTTCGGCAATGTCTAGTCAGCACACATGTGTTGCGACCACCGGTAAGAGGTGGGCATCTGTATCTATACACTTTATATTATAACACAGTGGTAGGCGCTTTGTTGGTATAGGATCAAGGAAACGAACAGTTAATTCATATATATTACATCAGTCGTGTGTTGAAGGATGTAGAGGTACGTTTCCCTAAAGTAGAGCAGTCATGTGTAGCGCTCAACTACGCGGTACAAAAGTTACGACCTTACCTCTTGGAACACCAGACGGTCGTAGTAGAGGCAGCCAACCCAATAGCGTACTTGGCATCCAAACCATTCATGACGAGACGAACTGCAAAGTGGTTGTTGCAACTCTCTGAATATAAATTGCACTATCAGCACCCGAAGGGGTTTTGGGGACAAGCTATTGCTGACCTACTTGTCGCTTTCCCCACATCTGATGATACTGAGCTTCATGAGGAAGTGCCCGGAAAAATGGCGAAAACCACGACAGAAGAACCCTGGGGGATGTATTTTGATGGCTCGTCCGACGGATCTTATGGAAGAGTAATCTTAACACGCCCCCTCATGTGTAGTCTTTTTGGGTATATCACGTGAACAATAAATTGGGTGACGCGGAGTAGAGGTGCAGTCAGATAACTTGTTACAAATAAATTGTTTGCTCTGATACCATATTAAAGTCTATGGACCTAACTAACCTTAAAACCAACTTACAAGGTTAGGATTGTCCAAAGTTTATTAACTATAAGATCTTAAATTGTCCATTCAATATATGACTAATCTTAACACCCATCTCCAAGTGTTTAAGAGATAGCCGCAAATCATGTACAAAACTAATAAACAATAGGCTATAAGCTGAGTGACGTAGTGTTTTGTATAGGTGAAAGCCAATTCTGCTATCAAATTTGATTATGGACAGAGGCATTTTGTGTCTTCCATAATAAAAGAAGAGAAAAAAAACATGTATTCATATCTTCATGTTTACTTATTTAGAATGAATCAAAAATTAAAAATAATGAATTTATTCTCAATTAATGTAATTTAATCAATACAATGAAATCAATATTTTCTTCAAGTATCTTCAATCACAGCTATTAGCTTATCTTCATTCCCTTTTCATACACAGTTTCTTCGTTTCCTTTTATAAGATAATTAATTGATATATATATGAGGAATATATTGATTCATTTCCTTTTCATACACAATTTCTTCGTTTCCTTTTATAAGATAAATAATTAATATATATCCGAGGAATATATTGATCATCAACTATACTGAGAAAGTTTGTTCAGATGGTAGGAAGGAATCACATTCCCAGAAATCCTATTTCTATTTGATTGGGGAAATCCTAAACCTATCATCATCCCATACATTTTTAATTTTTCTTATTTTCTAGGAATTATATTTTTAACCATTCTCTATTCCTAATTACTAAATATAGGGACAGTAAACTAATTCCATTCCCTCCAACCAAACACACTAGGATTTCGTAGATTCTTTCCAAAATAAATGCTAAATATACGATGACACCTAGATTTTCAGAGATTCTTCCCAAACCCACGTCATATATTTTTAACTTTTAAAACTACCATACCAACTCTGAATGCGAGTAGACTCCAGCAACTACGGGAAGACACACAAAGCTTGTGTTCCTTCGTCTCTTCTGCGATTGATTTGGTGGATACATTGTTCTTTCAACAGGTACTCTTTTGTTAATTCTTTCGTAAAAGCTCCTTTTAGTATTTGCTTAGGACTCTATAAGATGTTCTATATCTATAAATGCTCAACTCTTTGTTTATGCGTTTTTGATTCGTTCAAATCCAATTAAGCTTTGATTGCTTACTTGAGGTGGCGATCAACTTTTATCTACTGTCAGTATTATCAGAGATCCTATACCGGTTTCTTGCTTAATTATATCAATCAATATTCTTGATTTACTTCTCAAAGTTTCTTATCTTATACTACAGAATTAATGGCCAGGGAAGAGGAACGCGAGGTTTCTTCGATTAGAGAGCCTCTTTTGAGTACTAGTAATACTATCAAGGGAGAAGAAGAGAAACATTCATGTCCTTATTCATCTGCCAATTTATATTCAATCCTCACTTTTTCTTGGTTAAACCCTTTGTTACAATTAGGTAATAAAAAAACAATAAACCTTGACGACATCCCACAACTCTCTCCAGAGGATAATGCCAACGGAATCTACTCTATTTTTAAAGAGAAAATTTTACATACCACCGGTGGTGGTGGTGGTGGTGGTGGTGAAATATCAAGTCCCAAACTTGTCAAGGCATTGTTTTGGTTAACATGGAGGGAAGTACTATGCACAGCTTTACTCTCACTTGTTTATATATTTGCTTCTTTTGTCGGCCCATACCTTATTGATTTCTTTGTTCAATACCTTAACCATGACGAACCTGCACCTCAAGGATTCAATAGTAGAGGGTATGTCTTGGTGTCTGCATTTGTTTTGTCCAAGATTGTTGAGTCACTCTCGACGAGGCATTTGTCTTTTAAGTTGGAAATAGTTGGCATTAGAGTTAAAAATGCATTAGTTGCAATCATCTACGACAAACTTATGACCTTATCAAACCAATCAAGGCAGGATACTTCTAGTGGGGAGATTGTTAATCTCATGGCAGTTGATGCAGATAGTGTAAGTTACTTTAGTTCCAATCTCCATGATTTTTGGAAAGTCCCACTCCAAGTCATCCTGGCATTGTTGCTCTTGTACAGAAATGTCGGTGGGGTTGCTGCAATCGCAGCGCTTTTAGCGACTGTACTAGTTATATTGGCAAACATCTCATTGGGAAGATTGCAGGGAACTTTACAAAGGAAACTCATGGAGTCCAAAGATGAAAGAATGAAGACAACATCAGAAACTATAAGGAATATGAAAATCCTTAAGCTTCAAGGCTGGGAGATGAAGTTTTTGTCTAAGATAGTCGCTCTTAGGGAGAATGAGGAAGGATGGTTGCAAAAGCGCTTCTGGACAATGACCTTTAGCACTGTCTCGCTCACTGTAAGCCCTACTATTGTATCTGCTGTCACATTTTCTGCTTGTGTGCTAACCGGGATCCCGTTAGAGTCAGGAAAAGTCCTATCTACAATTGCCACAATTGGGATTTTGAAAGAAGCCATGTTTGATCTCCCTCATTTAGTATCTAGCTTTTCTAAAGCCAAAGTTTCCCTAGACAGGGTTTCTTGTTTTCTGCGTCAGAAAGATGTCGAAGCTAATTACATAAAACAACTTCCTAGTACTTCAAAAGTTGCCATTGATATAAAAAATGGGAATTTCTCTTGGTATTCTTCGGAAACTCCTACATTGAAAGATGTCAATTTGCAAGTGGTTAGTGGCATGAGGGTGGGTGTATGTGGTACGGTTGGCTCGGGAAAGTCAAGTTTACTTTCTTGCATATTGGGGGAAATGAAAAATCTATCAGGTGAGGTTAGATTACGTGGAAGAAAGGCTTATGTTTCTCAATCACCTTGGATACAAAGTGGAAATATAGAGGAGAACATACTATTTGGAAATGAGATGGACAGAGAGAAGTATGGAAGGGTTCTTGAAGCATGTTCATTGGAAAAGGACCTCGCTGTGCTGCCATTCAGGGATCAAACAATTATAGGGGAGAGAGGTATTAACTTGAGTGGAGGTCAGAAGCGGAGAATACAAATTGCACGCGCTTTATATCAAGATGCTGAAATATATCTCTTTGATGATCCTTTCAGTGCACTGGATGCTCATACTGGAGCACATCTGTATAAGGTATAACTGCCATTCTTTTTTTCTTTTTTTTTGTATTTATAAACTATGCGCGAAATGTTTCTATTTCTGGCTACTTTAGTTTTTGAAATATGTCTGTTGTGCATTGCAGGAGTGCCTACTCAAGTTTCTGAAATCGAAAACAGTGATTTACACAACCAATCAAGTGGAGTTTTTACCTTCTGCCGACCTTATACTGGTAAGACACAGGAATCCAGATATCATTTTCTGGATGAAAAAAATGATTAATTCACTGAAAAAATCATTCTAATTTGCAGGTATTGAAAGACGGAGAAATCACACAATCAGGCACCTATAAAGAGATACTGACATCCGGAACCGATTTTATGGATTTGGTGGGTGCACATAAGAAGGCTTTACTGGGCCATAAGAAATCGACACCAGAGACAGGAGCACTTTTTTCTGATATCATTAGTAACTTCGATGATGAAACATGTATTGTAGAAGATAGTATGCATGAAGAGGTACTACATGATAATCAAGCACAACTTGTTCAAGAAGAGGATCGACAAAAAGGACGAGTTAGTGTTAAAGTTTACTGGAAGTATATTACTGCAGCATATAAAGGAGCTTTGGTGCCGGTTATAGTATTAGCCCAGGTTATGTATCAGATACTCCAGATTCAAAGTGATTACTGGATGGCTTCGCATACTCCTGCGGCTAAGGATGTCAGTTCTCCTATTGAAGCTTCTACTCTCATTACCTATACTGCTTTGGGCTCTTTAAGTTGCATTTTTGTGTTTGCTAAAGTTGTAACTGTTGGGATAGTTGGGTACAAGACTGCCACAATACTTTTCAAAAGAATGCATTTATGTATCTTCCGTGCCCCGATGTCATTCTTGGATGCAACACCCAGTGGACGAATACTAGATAGAGTAAGTCGATACAAATACTTTCTTCTGTATTTGACGAGGTTTTTTCTGTACATTCATACCATTGTATAGTGGTTAACTTATACAGTTTCTTTTCTTACTCTCAGGCATCTGAAGATCAGGATGAAGTAGATTGCTACACTTCGGAGATGTTTGGGGGATTTGTAACGGTCACAATAAGACTTTTGGCTGTTATTGGAGTAATGGGTCAGGGGGGATGGCAAATTTACCTCATTTATGTTCCGGTCGCTTTTTTCTGCATTTGGTGTCAGGTAATAATGAACATGGTCGGCTGTTCATTTAAATTCACCCCTACACAAGCACATAGCGTATTATTTTTGCAAAGTTCTTCTTCTTGTTTATACCACTCAAACTATCTACAATTCTTTTTCCTTCTTCTAGCAATACAGCATAACTGCATCAAGGGAACTAGGACGGTTGAAGGGAGTAAGCAATGCCCCACTTAAGCAACACTTCGTTGAGTCTATCTCAGGCTTGACAACTATCAAGTGCTTTGATCAGGATTCAAGATTCAAGGCCACAAACATGAAATTGATAGACAGTAGTTCACTCCCGCAATTTTATTCAGTCGGTGCAAATGAGTGGTTAGGTTTTCGCTTAGACGTGTTATCATCCTTCACATTTGCCTTAGCTTTAGTTTTCTTAATTTCTGTGCCTCAGGGGATAATTAATCCTGGTAAGATTTTACTTTGGTTCATTAGTGTTATACAAAGTATCTAGGAACCTTGTTACTTATACAACTCTTTTGTTTTATTGATAGCCATAGCAGGGCTAGTGGTAACGTATGGACTTAGCTTGAACGCACTGCAAGTTAGGCTCATATGGCTTTATGGTCTTATTGAGAGAGATATTATATCTGTTGAAAGGATTTTTCAGTACACTTGTATTCCCAGTGAAGCTCCTCTTGTAGTAGAAGCAGATAGGCCAGCCTCAAATTGGCCTTCTCGTGGAGAAGTCACTGTCCATAAACTAAAGGTGAACGATTTCAGCGACATCCATATTTTGAACATACTTGTTGGACATTAGCATCCCAGTTTTAAACTTATTCAGCTCGGGTTTTAAGTCTTCATACGTAGAACTCTCCCATGAACCAAACATGGATGTTTTAGTGAAAAATTAATGTGAACAATCTATGCAGATTCGATATGCACCACATTTACCACTTATCTTAGATCGTGTTACATGCACTTTTCGTGGAGGGATGAAAACTGGCATTGTTGGCAGAACAGGCAGTGGAAAATCAACTCTTGTTCAAACACTTTTCCGCATAGTAGAAGCTTCTGCTGGGCAAATTCTAATAGATGGTGTCGATATAGCACTGATTGGATTGCATGACTTGAGATCCAGACTAAGTATAATTCCGCAAGACCCAACAATGTTTGAAGGAACTGTTCGAAGTAACTTAGATCCGCTCGAAGAGTACACAGACGACCAGATATGGGAGGTAATGGTTCTCTCTAAAGAAAAACATAATGAATTTTTGATTTACAAGCATGCTGAGCAAGATTTTGGCCGGGATCATCAAGTGATCAACCATAACTAATGCAGCTTATTCTACCATCATAGGCATTAGATAAGTGCAAGCTTGGAGATGAAGTACGGAAGAAGGAAAAGAAGCTCTGCTCTCCAGGTTAGTTTGTTCTTTCTGAAATTCTTCTAGGCATATTGTAACCCTTAGACATAATAGATTACATTTGTAACTACCTACCAAACATATGCATTGGCTTTGTTGTCGTAGTTGCTGAAAATGGAGAAAATTGGAGTATGGGTCAGAGACAACTGGTATGCCTAAGTAGAGTACTACTTAAGAAGAGCAAAATCCTGGTTCTTGATGAAGCTACTTCATCAGTAGATACCGCAACCGATACCCTTATGCAGGAAACACTCAGGAAACACTTTTCAGATTCTACGGTTATCATAATTGCACATCGCATAACTTCTGTACTAAATAGTGATGCTGTCCTTGTTCTGGATAAAGGTTAGTGAAAAACAATAGTCGGTCGTATCATCTTGTGTATTACATTTGAGTTTTTTTTTCTGTCTTTAATTTTACCAATGAAAGCATTGACATGGAAAGTGATTTGGTAATCAACAGGCCAAGTCGTGGAATACGGCTCACCAGAGAAATTGTTAGAGAACGGGTCATCTTGGTTCGCAAAGCTCGTTGCTGAACAAGTTCAAGCTTCGAGAGTTTAGCTAAATTTTGAATGTTGGTTGATATTAAGTTGATAAGAAGGCTTGTTCCCTTACATCATGCCACCGACCAGGGAGAAGAAGATGGAATCTGCTCAATTTTAAGCGATTGTAGTTGCACTTGTAGAGTTGTAATTACAGAAGAAAAATTGGATCCCAGTAAAAGTTTCGCTGAATTAGAGATGATAACGAAGAATAAACCAGCTTGAACTACATATGAGAAAAAAATAGCTAAGCTTTAAGGAAGGTTGTACATAAATTTTTACTTGATTTCTTCTGTTTTTTCATTAAATAATTTTTATATAAAATTCCAGAGGTTTTTTTCCCGTAAGATGTGGTTAAATTCTCATACAGATGCTTGCTTCCTATTGAAATTACCTGTATATATCGCAAATGTTCTGGAAAAACTATGCATGTCACATGAGTTTTGCAGTATTTCCATGCGAACGCAGGGGTTCAATGCTTGTAATCAATAACAAGCATTTAAGGTTAGTGTATCCTGTTTTCAAAAGCAATCCTGTAAAGGCCTTCAACATCGTGTTCCTTTCGATTGGAAGTCCTTTATTCTTGAAGTGTCTTTTTAATTTGAACATTTTTCTTTTAAGTTATATGAATCTGTGTTTCCATGATGACTTTTTGAAAAGAAGTTCTAGCTTGGAAGTTTAATTTGTTGCCAGGCCGGTCAGATCTGAAAGAAGTCAATGCAGTTGCTACTCTGGTTAATATGGTGCCTGAACCAAATTTCCTATCAGCTGAAGACCTGCTGATTCTTTTTCAGCAGCAAGCTGCTATCCACAGCAAGAGGATGATAATTCCCTGGCTTTTTCTCATCACTCTCTTAAGAACCATAGAATGATCTTTTTCACATACATCCAGAAAGCCGTATGCTTTGGAAGAAGCTTGTACAGTTTGGGAAGGGGTTTTGATTGATAAAAAAAAGAATCTACTTCAACCGATATGTCCTTAGGCACGGCCATACATAAGATAGAAATCACACTTGAAAAGGGTGGACAATTAGTTAGAGCAGCAGGTGTTGTAGCGAAACTGATTGCAAAAGAGGGTAAATCGGCCACATTAAAATTACCGTCTGGGGAGGTCCGTTTGATATCCAAAAACTGCTCAGCAACAGTCGTACAAGTGGGTAATGTTGGGGTGAACCAGAAAAGTTTGGGTAAAGCCGGATCTAAGCGTTGGCTAGGGAATCTTTGCTATAATACAACTGCTACATTGGTTAGGTTGCATAATGTTATTGCGGTGAATGGTTGCATCATGTGTAAGAAAGATGCCTAGTCTAACTCACATTTGTTCTTGCATTGGGATGTTACTTGTCGAATTTGGAACTATTTCCTAGAAAGCTTTAAAGTTCAGTAATCAGTATGCTTGTCCGAGTTCAATCAAGGGGTACTCTATGGGAATGGAAGAAGAAAAAAGCTAGAGCTAAGAAGTGGAATATATGGGATTTGCTTCCTTTTGCAATCTGGTGGTCTATTTGGGGCCTGAACCAAATAGGAGACTCTATCAAGGCATATCTGGACAATCCAAAGGCATATAGACGATGAAAAATGTTTGATCTATGTAGAAGATAGAAACTGCCATATCATTCCATTTCATTGGAAGGAGAACTAAAGCTTTCCTACAACTAAACAGATATCAGAGAGGTTTAAACAAATATTAGACAAAGGTAATCTTTCATGACTAAGTAGAAAAACATTGAACGACAACAATCCATAGTTTGAAAACCAGAAAATGAAAAGAACTAGATTCAATATTAAAAATCTTTAACACTAACATATCAAAAACTTTTGTGATGTCTGTAGAACAAATAGAGAAGATCAACTGCATCTTTAAGCCTTGTTAGATTTCTTGATAATCTGCCTGTTCCTCTTCTTAACACCAGACTTGGCAACCTTGAGACTCCTGTGAACAGCGCTCAACCTTGCAAGAGCTGCACTCTTCAAGTCTCTTCTGTAGAAGTTATCGGCAACCTGAAGAATAACAGCAAGCAATCAGCTTTAAAATTTTAAAGAACAGTGCACAACAATGCATAATCATTTTCATGATAATTGACCAGAAATTATGACATTCTTAACAAGAAATATGTGTAAAATAAGTAACAGGAGAACCAGATTGCAGCAG
>JAJJMC010014768.1:1854452-1868574 GCA_023531435.1 Papaver californicum | reverse complement strand
CTGAACAAAATAAGGTCAGTATGTAACATCCAAATTGAAAACTCAAGCTATGCTAAGTTAAGCATACATACACACAATACATGTTACAATTCTGGTGGTCCTAATCAAAGCATTGAAAACTTCTTTTACAGCTCGGCCTGAACCTAGAGATAACGTCCAAATTGAAAACCCTTGCACTAAGTACAAAATCATGTCTGAAGCAATAAAAATCAAGGCATTGAAAACTTCTTTTACAGCTCAGCCTCCACATAACAATCAAAATTCTAAAAACACTAGAAATGCTATTCCAAGTACACATGAGCAGCTAAGTATTGGTGGAAGCAATACATACATAAAAGCAAAACATAACGGACTACACTATACTGCAAGTCATCAATCTCCTTGAAACATCCTTGAAGCATATATGTCAACAGAACACATGACTAATTTCTTTGTAAATTAAGCTAATAAGGTTGGCAGTTTACAGATTGGCAATGTAGTTATGTTCCAAAGGAAAGGAATAAGGTTGTTGATATATTATCTAAATTAGCAAGAGTTGAAAAAATGAGTGGTGTGTGGTTAATGAATCCACCTAGCAACATCTATGATCAATTGCAGGTGGATGCAAGTTTTGTAAACACTTGATTATCAATTCATTTATCTTTTTTAGCTTAAAAAAAAAACAAAAAACAGAAGACATAAAGAGTAACATATTAAAAGGCTCACCAACGCAAGGCAGTAACCACCCGGTGCGTACTACGGATTACTATGTGACGAACTTGCAGAAAGTTATTGAATTTGTTTCCCTTTTAACAAACTTTCAAAACCCACTTTTCTAAATTCACGCGTGGGCGCCAACATTTCTAACTTTACCAAGGCACCCAGATAGAATTATCAGCACACGCAAGGGTGCCCACACAAAGAACATGTCTCCAACAGTTGTAGCACCATGGCAAGAAAATAGAGAAATCAGTGCGTAATTGTGCAGGGAGTGGTTTCTACCCACCAGGGAGCTCAACCACATGATACTGGTGGTTTAGACTAAAAACATGTCATAGGCTGGACAAAGCTTCCCGAAATTACGAGGATAGTAAGCTAACAACCTCCAATTAGAAAGCATTTTGTGCCGCATGGTACAACGCTATAGACATATATATGTTGAACCATCCAGTCAGTCGAATTTTAAATACAGTCAGAATGTCAAACCAGGTGTCTATGCCACCTCATAATCCATATATTCCGTATTAAGGTTTTAGAGATTTCTCTCTATCTCCTGTATTAGGGTTTCTCTCTATCTTCTGTATTAGGGTTTCTCCTGTATTAGGTTAACTTCTCTTCCTATATAAGTTAACCTATTTCATGTTTCTACTCATTGAGAAAAACGTGAAGCATTAATGAAATCTTTGTTTCTACTTGGTATCAGAAGTCTCAAAAGATCCAAAAACCACGCCACAATGGCTGCAAACACAACAATGCTTCAAAACCTTCACATCAATCATATTATCAACATCAAACTCACATAAACAAATTATCTTCTATTGAAAACTCAATTCAAACCCATGTTGAAAGGTTATAACCTATCAGGTTATGTTGATGGAAGCTTTATAAAACCACCAAAACACCTATCAAACCAAACTGAGGTAAACCCTGAGTTTATCAAATATGAAAAACAAGACAACATCCCCTTAGGATGGCTTCTTTCATCCCTGACAGAGGGAGTTATGACTGGTGTTGTTGGTCTCAACACATCTCAAGAAGTCTGGGAAGCACTTGAAGAACGTTTTTCTCCACACAACCAGGCTCATCAGATGCATCTAAAGAGAAAATTACATAATCTACGTAAAGGTAACCTTTCTATGCATAATTATATATCCAAAGCAAATTTTTTGTTTAATTCTTTAGCCGCATCTGGAGTATCAATTACAGAAGAAGATAAGAAACATTCAATCATGAATGGGTTGAATCAAGCTTATGATGCAATAGTAACCTCTCAGTACTATTGACAATCTAAGCATGAAAACAATGCTTGGACATCTCTTGACATATGATATGCGTCTGGAGCAACAACTGGCCACTCTACAAGAACCCATGGCCAATGTTGTGTCACATAGAAACGGCCGGAACCAATCACGGCCTCCACAGAGAAGAAATTTCAATTCATATCGTCGAGCATCTATCAAAAATTCCTCTGCACGGTATAAATCGACAGAAGTACCTTGTCAAATCTGCAAGAAACCGGGTCACTATGCAACAAGATGTTGTTTCAGGTACAAAGAGGACTGTGCAAATCAACAACCAAATAAGCAAGCCTACATAGCTTTACGTGGGAGAAATTTTAATGAAAACTGGGTTACAGATACAGGTGCTACTCATCATATAACTATGAATAACCTTCGCATTCAACATGAATATGATGGAACTGAATCCGTTCATGTGGGCAATGGTAACGCTCTGCCCATCTCAAACATTGGTAAAGGTTTCTTCACTCATAACAATAGAGAGTTCTATCTTAATAGAGTGCTTCATGTCCCTTCTATTAAAGCTAATTTATTGTCAGTATCAAAATTTTATGCTGATAATCATGTGTGCTTTATTTTTTATTCAATTCATTTTCTGGTACATGACTTGCACACCGGGAGAACTCTTCTTCGAGGCAAGAATAGGAATGGACTCTATGTGGTCGACAACATCCAACAATCAACACCAACTGCCTACGTTTCTGCTTCTATACCCATTTGGCACCAGCGCCTGGGGCATCCAATGTTGCGCACAGTGTCTCGAGTTATAAACAATTACTCTCTACCTGTCACCAATAAGGCTTTTCAATTTTGTGAGTCATGTCATGTTAGCAAAAGTTGCAAACTTCCCTTTTATGTCAGTAATACAGTAATAGACAAACCATTAAGTCTACTTGTTTCTGATCTCCGGGTCTCTCCAACTTTATCTAGAAATGGTTTTAAATACTATCTTCTGTTCATGGATGCTTATTTTCATTATACCTGGGTCTACCCTTTAGTCCGGAATTCTGATGCTTTGACTGTCTTTGTTAAGTTCAAAATACAAATAGAAACCCAACTTAACACAACTATAAAGGTGTTTCAATCAGACAATGTTGGAGAATACAAAAAGTTCACTAATCTTTTGAATAGCACAGGTGTCATTCATCGTTTTTCTTGTCCACACACATCACCACAGAATGGCTTAGCTGAACGACAAATTAGACATATTACAGAATCCGGGCTTGCTCTATTATTTCACGCATCCATGCCTACTTCTTAATGGTCTGATGCTTTTACCACTGCTTGTTATCTAATCAACAGATGTCCAGCTACTCATACTCAAATTAAAACACCTTTAGAACTATTGTTTCACAAGTAACCTGATTTTTCCTTACTAAAGGTGTTCGGTTGCCTTTGTTTTCGAGTATAAGGTCATACAACTCCAATAAACTGTAACCGAGATCTCTTCCATGTGTTTTCACTGGCTATAGTAGTGCCCATAAAGGCTACTTGTGCTTACACTTACCAACAAAACGGATGTACATATCCAGGCATGTCAAGTTTGATGAGAATTCATTCCCTTTCGACGCCACGCAGAAGGTTCCACCTGTGCAACCCCTACCAGAGGTAAGTTCATCTACACACACTTGTTGCTTCTCCCTTGTTTAATAACTTCCCACCGTCTCAACAAATCAGTACACAACAATTGAATCACAGCAGCGACAACTATACTCACTAGCAACACCGAGTTTCGGTTGCTCCAGGTCCACAACAACAGCCACGAACTGCCATCACTTCAGCTCCAACAACACCTGTAACAGCTCCAACAGATGCCAATTATCAACCTCGACAGCACTCAGGTCCTTCCACAATACTTCAGTACTCACGCATGCGTTCCACAACAGTAAAAATTGACCTGGATGTTATCGCTCCACAGCAACATCACGTCACTACTGTTCCTGATGCTTCATGTCAGCAACAACAGCACTCAGGTCATCTCAACTCTGTAACAGCGTCAGATTTGGTCACCAATGCTCCACAGCAACACCACCACCAACAACAACACAACACTGCTCCTGAAGCAACAAAATCTGAAGCACCGGTGTTGGAACATCACCACAACAACAGCAACAACAACACAACGCTGTGTCTGATGCAACAGTCCCGACGCAACTAGAGCCAACTGAAATAGTACCTGCACATCAAATGGTAACACGGTCACAAACAGGGAGTTCAAAACCAATCAATAAACTATGTCTCAATGTCACAAAACATCCTCTCCAGACACCGGATTACATGGCACCAACATGTTACAACAAGGCAACTAAAGATCCTCGTTGGCGTCCCTCCATGGATGAGGAATACAATGCTCACATCCGTAATGGCACATGGTCCTTAGTTCCTTACGTACCTGGTATGAATATCATTGGATCGAAATGGTTTTTTCGGGTTAAACAAAATGCTGATGGATCAATCGCCAAATACAAGTCCAGGTTGGTTGCAAAAGGATTTCACCAGCGAGAGGGGGTGGACTGTGGCGAAACATTCAGCCCGGTTATCAAACCTTGTACTATCAAGTTAGTTCTTTCTGTTGCAGTAATGAACAAATGGCCTATGCGACAGTTAGATGTGCAAAACGCGTTTCTACATGGTGAACTTGAAGAAGAGGTGTATATGCAACAAGCGGCAGGGTACGTGGATCAGAATTGTCCAAAACATGTCTGTAAGCTGCACAAAGCCTTGTATGGACTAAAGCAGGCACCCAGAGTATGGTTTGGTCGTCTCAGTCAATGCTTAATCTCACAAGGCTTCAAAGGATCCATATCACACTTCTTTGTTTGTGCAGCAACATAAAACTCATATTGTTTATGTTCTTATCTATGTGGATGATATAATCATTACAGGTTCTGATCCTTCTCTTATCAACAAATTAATATCTGCTCTTGGTGAAGTTTTTGCAGTAAAATATATGGGGTCCTTGTCTTACTTCCTAGGTTTAGAGGTTGTGCATCAGGGGAATTCTATTATTCTAAGTCAACAAAAATATACAACAGACTTGCTCCAACGCAAAAAACTGGATGGCTCTAAACCAATTACGACTCCGTTATCTATGCAAGTGAAACTACAGAAGATAGGCTCTACAAAGTTTCATGATCCTTCTCTATATCGCAGTGTGGTAGGAGCTTTGCAATATCTGCATCTCATAAGGCCGGACATATCTGTAGCAGTCAACAAAGCATGTCAGTACATGCAAGATCCTTATGAAGAACATTGGGAACTACTTAAGCGCATTCTACGCTATTTGAAGCATACTGTAAGCTATGGTTTACATATTCGACCATCATACTGTAATATTCAGGCTTACTTGGATGCAAATTCGGCAGGTAATCTCGATGATCGACGCTCTACCAGCGGCTACTGTATCTATTTTGGAGGCAATCTTATTTCCTGTAGTGCCAGAAAACAAAAGACTGTCTCTAAATCCAGTACAGAGGCAGAATATAGAGGGTTAGCTATCGCCACTTTCGAACTTATTTGGATTCAATCCTTACTAAAAGAGCTTTGCATACCTACCGGTCCACCTGTTCTGTGGTGTGATAATCTGGGTGCCACCTACTTAACGGTTAATCCTGTCTTTCATGCTCGGAATAAGCATATTGAAATTGACTATCACTTTGTACGTGAAAAGGTTGTTGCAAAGGATCTTCAGGTTCGATTCATATCATCTAAGGATCAAATAGCTGATGTTTTCACTAAAAGCATGTCGTCTCAACATTTTCAATATTTGAGAAACAAGTTGAATGTTCGCCAGCTACCGATCAACTTGAGGGGAAGTGTTGAACAATCAAGTCAGCCGAATTCTGAATACAGTCAGAATGTCAAACCAGGTGTCTATGCCACCTCATAATCCATATATTCTGTATTAGGGTTTTAGAGATTTCTCTCTATCTCCTGTATTAGGGTTTTTCTCTATCTTTTGTATTAGGGTTTCTCCTGTATTAGGTTAACTTCTCTTCCTATATAAGTTAACCTATTTCATGTTTCTACTATATATATATATATATCCAAAATTTTCACCATATTGCTTGCTCTATCCGACCTTATAGTTAGCTTATGAAAAGAAGTACAGCAGAGAATTAAAGGAGTTCTTCTTTCCACTTATTTTGATAGGAATTGCAAGGTGTTTGGATTTTTTTTTGCTAAATTTTACAATTCGGACGTCATCTGATTCAAACGGATTTTCTAAAGAAAAAAAAAAGGAAATACTCTGGATTTTCTAGCTGCAACTGACTTGCCATTCTACACCAAGTTAAGAATTTGCTTTCAACTAATATCCTGAATTTGTTTTCAACTAAAATATATGGAATGGTAGAAATAGAATATCCTTTGCTGATTTTTTTCCCTTTTGAGATATCTATTCACTTAACTGACTCCACAATATCAAGAGGGAAAAAATATACGTTCCCCTGTATTTCAGATAATAGTCATATAAATTTGGAATTTTACATTTATATATTAACTCCTTTTTACATTAAAAAAATGTATAATCCCAGTTTTCTAGAAATGTACATATAAGAGTTTGTAATAAATGGGATTAGATATATTGACCCAGATTCTGCTTCTGTATACAACTGTATATATATATGCATTCCTCATATATAGATCTGTTTTTCCAATACCATATATGATTCATAAATATCCAAATCCAAATGTAATTTAAAATAAAGAAATATCATTGGTTCACCTTGTATGTCACAGGGAATCAACAACTCTATTTTGGTTTTCCATTGATTGTGTATGGTAAGAAATTCCTCCCAGCTTACTGCTTGTTAATTTTTTTTTCTTTTTTAAAAGACCTGTTTTCTAAGAACATTCGAACCCTAGATCTCTACATGGTGTAAAGATTATGAATAATGTTTTAATTTATGTGTTGCAGTTAAGAAAAGTAATCATGGATATATCTGAAGATGTTGAAGAGAATTCATCAGTAAAACAAGTAGCATTAACAGTACCTGTTACAGATGTTCCAACCATACCTCTTCGAGGACTCCTCAGAGGTGTTGAATCACATTCATTATGAGGAAACTGAGAATGTCGTCGAGGAGACACCCATGGATTGCTGCACTTCCCAAATGAAAGATTAGAAGCTGAAACCGATCGTTGTTTGCTGCGATTTTCAACTTCATCACACACCGGATGAGGTAAGTGCCTAGAAGCAAAACTTTGACCTCAGTGGTTTTCAACGTCATTACGTGGTGGAAAGGATGGTTGTCACAAAATAGATCGTTGACTGCCACCGTGTACAGGTTCAACATAGCATGACAATGACCGTTGTGCTTGTGTTGAACTTTTTGCCTTTTGATGACTGGATGCTTGTAAAGAAGTATCTATCACTGGATTTGTTCTTTTTAATGGCCTTTGAGGAGTTTTTAAACCTGTGACTGATCGCTTTCTGGACTTGAATATATTTTCAGAAGTACCATCCTTCTCTGCAGTAACACATAAAGAAAACCATTAGACATGAAAAACAAATGAAATGAGAAAATAAACAAAATAAGGGAGAAACTAGGATAAAGGGGGAGGAATATTGTTACCGTTTACAGATTTCATGTGAGCCGACGCCCTTTGTCGAGTGGTCATCGAATCACTCCGGGAAACTTGCTTTATAAGACCGCCTCTACTTCTAACCATTTCTGAAAATAGAGACTTGAACTGTTTGGTGATATGAGATAATACAGAAAACAATGACTGCTATGGTTCTCAAAATCCAATAGAAAAGACATCAAGTAAGATTCAAATTATAAGATTAAGTTTGAATAGACAGTCATAAATCTTGTGAGAAAACAAAAATGAGAAATAAGATTGATACATTTCGAAAAACAAAAACAACATAGCTAAACATAGACCTGATAACCTATTAGTGACGAAAGCCCTATGTTAATTTTAGCTAACTAACCTACCACACCATACAATCTCCCGTATAACAACATAACATGATGTTTGAATGTAAAGCAATTTAAATACCGCAAAACAACTTGACATCAACATAGAGAAGAAACAAGTTGTAAGCAACCTACCACAACTTCAAATCAACATGGACCTGATAACCCATTACTGCGAAAGCCCTGTGTTAAGTTTAGCTAACTAACCTACCACACCACACAATCTCTCGTATAACAACATAATATGAGAATTGGATGTAAAGCAATTTAAAATACCGCAAAACAACATGAAATCAACATAGAGCAGAAACAAGTTGTAGTGCCATGGAACAGACCAATAAACATTTCAGTGGTTGAGACATAGCACAGAAGATATGTGATCTCACTTCAAGACTAGAGTGTTTCAAGAACACACTGGTGCTTAGTTAAAAAAGTCACAAAGAACCAAAAAAAATCTGTGAAGGTTAATGGAAAATTCCATATGAAACATGAGTATTTACCACTACTACATTAAGCATTTCATCATACACTTGTCTTGTAATATAAACACTCCTAATTCTTTGCTTTTCAAACAGTGAATGCAAACACAGTAGGAAAAGATGATCGACTACCCCCCAACTAAACCGTCATAGACATACATCTCCAAAGCGTAATCAATTATACCAGAGACAGAATATAGTTAAAACTTTAGAGCTTCACTTTGACATTTCTCATGCATGTTTTCAAACACGGTCTCTATCTCTAGAAACCTTTTTGATTTAGCTAGAATCTTCAAAAGTGAAGAGTAACATTAAGAATTAAGAAAACCTGATCGTGAAATAAAGAGGAAGAACTTTAAACTTTTTTCAATATCGTGAATAAGGTGCAGCAGTAGAAGAACATCTTCTAAAACTTCAAAATTTAACCTAGATTGGACTTTTTCTGATTAAAGAAAGATTAAAGTAGCAAAAAGAGAGACAAAAAAAAATATTTTTAATGAATCCTCAAATTAAACCCTAAATATTGAACCCAATGATACAGACAACATCAAATACAAAAAAATAAAAAAGATTAACTTCAATGATCCCAAAATTAAACCCTAAATAATGAACCCAATCATGCAACAACATCAAATAAAAAAATAAATTACTTCTGATGATCCCTAAATATTGAACCCAATCATGCAAAAAACATGAAATACAAAAAAAATAATTAAAAATATTACTTCTGATGATCCCCAAACTACACAGTGGATCTCAAAGCATAAAATAAAATATATGCATACTAAGAATATCACCCCTAAGCTTAAAATCAAATTAGTGAACAAATATGCCAGATCTAAAAATGTTAATACAGAAATGATAAAATACACTATGAACTTGATGTTGCAAGAGATGATCTAAACATGTTTTAGAGAACATACTTGTGACGTACTGAAGGAACACTATGAAGTTGATGTTGCAGGGTATCAAAGATTGAATGATGCTTCAAGATTTAGTAGTGATGAAGGTATCGATGGTGAAAACCCTAGTTTTTCTTCTACAGACGTCTACTTTGGAAGTTTTGAGAGAGCAGAACCGACAAAGAGAGAGAAAGACAATGAAAGAAAATGATAGGAAAAAAAAGTTTAGGGTTTTGAAAAGAAATTTTAAACGTTGGATAAGGTACCTCATACAGATCATGCAATTTTTTGGATGATCCATATTCGGTTTTGGAATCTCATACGGATTGAGACAAGTGTGTGAGTAGCATGTGTGGTTCTCTTTGTTTTAAAACGAACTAGTGCATTCAATTTTATTATGACGAATCCTATACGAAACAATCCAAAGAATATATATAAATCAATTTGAATATTGTTATCGATGATAGAGCTCCGGTAAAGATTTCGACTTAGTCGAAAAGGTCATTAAAGACATAATATGAAAAATATAGGTAGGTCCCGATGAAGATTCCAACTTAGTGAAAGAGGTTATTAATTAAGGATAATATGACAAACATCGGTAGGTTTACGATTCTAGTAAATTTCCGACTTAGGGAAAGAGGTCATTAAGGATCATAGGAAGAACATCGATAGAGTTAGGGTTCCGATAAGATTATAAATTAGAAAAAAGGTCGTTAAGGATAATATGACAAACATCGACAAGTTTAGGGTTTTGGTGAGGGGAAGAGGTCATCAAGGATATATGACACACAGGGTTACGGTATCGGTGAAGAATCCGACTTAGGGAAAGAGGTTATTAAGGATAATATGACGAACATCGATAGGTTTAGGGTACCGGTGAAGATTTCGACTTAGGGGAAGAGGTTATTAAGGATAATATGACGAACATCGATAGGTTTAGGGTACCGGTGAAGATTCCCACTTAGGGGAAGATGTTATTAAGGATAATATGACGAACATCGATAGGTTTAGGGTACCGATGAAGATTCCGACTTAGGGGAAGAGGTTATTAAGGATAATATGACGAACATCGATGAGTTTAGGGTACCAGTGAAGATTCCGACTTAAGGGAAGAGGTTATTCAGGATAATATGACGAATATCGATAGGTTTAGGGTAAAGGTGAAGATTCTGACTTAGGGAAAGAGGTCATTAAGGATAATAGGAAGAACATCGGTTTCATTAGGATTCCGATAAGATTATAAGATAGAAAAAAGTCGTTAAGGATAATATTACGAATATCGACAGGTTTAGGATTTTGGTGAGGGAAAGAGGTCATCAAGGATAATATGACACACATCGGTAGGGTTAGGATACCGGTGAAGATTCTGACTTAAGGGAAGAGGTTATTAAGGATAATATGACGAACATCGATAGGTTTAGGGTAAAGGTGAAGATTCTAACTTACGGAAAGGGGTCATTAAGGATAATATGACGAACATCGGTTTCATTAGGGTTCCGATAAGATTATAACTTAGAAAAAAAGGTCGTTAAGGATAATATTATGAACATCGACAAGTTTAGGGTTTTAGTGAGAGGAAGAGGTCATCAAGGATAATATAACACACATCGGTAGGGTTAGGGTACCGGTGAAGATTCCGACTTAGGGGAAGAGGTTATTAAGGATAATATGACGAAAATCGATAGGTTTAGGGTAAAGGTGAAGATTTTGACTGAGGGAAAGAGGTCATTAAGGGTAATAGGATGAACATCGATTTCATTAGGATTCCGATAAGATTATAACTTAGAAAAAAAGGTCGTTAAGGATAATATTATGAACATCGACAAGTTTAGGGTTTTGGTGAGGGGAACAGGTCATTAAGGATAATATGACACACATCGGTAAGGTTAGAGTACCAGTGAAGATTTCGACTTAGGGAAAGAGGTTATTAAGGATAATATGACGAATATCGACAGGTTTAGGGTTAGGGTACTGGGGAAGAGGTCATCGAGAACAATATGAACAAGTTTATGAGAATGAACCGATAATAAACAAGATTATGAAATTAAAGATTGAACATTCGTATGAAGTTGTACTTTTGACATAACAATCATTAGTCTAAAATTGGTTGACCAAACATGACATTAATTATTACGTCCCGAAACTGCACCCCACCGATAGTAATCATGTGATAGTTCTACAAACACAAGGAAGATTTTGGACCGATTTCTCTCCCCATTTTGACCCAATTTCCTCCTGGAATCCAGATTTTACAATTAACTCAACAAAAAATCTCGTTTTATAAAATATGCATGGCAACCCATAGTATCCGACTATTCCGACCAATCAAAAATCGTATTTTATGCTTTATTACGAAAAAATAATTCACTACAAGAAAAACGGGTTTAAGCGACCGAAATCTTAGCAAGAGCTCGGAAATTTAGTCGCTTTAATAGTTTAAGCATCTAAAATTGCAAATGCCAGAAATTTTTACGTCTATAAACCTGTGTCCACTATTATTTAGCAACGGAAAAATATATTTAATCGCTAGATCCTTTGTTCAAGTAATTTATAGCAGCTAAAAAAGTGATCATGTAGTTATTTACTTTGAGGCACAGACTCGTAGCAACAAAAAAATAAATTGGTTGCTCTATATGTTAGCAAGAGCCCAATATTTTAGTTGGTTTAAATAGTTTAAGCTACAAAACTTGCAACTGCCAAATAATTTGGCTGCTTTAAATTTGTGTCAACTAATTTTTAGCCATAGCCAGATATGTTTGGTCGCTATATCCTTTTTCCAAGTAATCTATATAGCATCTAAAAAAGTGATCATGTAGTTCTTTACTTTGAGGCACATACTCGTAGCAACAGAAAATTAAATGGTTGCTCTAAATGTTAGCAAGAGCCCAATATTTTAGTCGCTTTAAGGGTTTAAGCTACAAAACTTGCAACTGCCAAATAGTTGGGCTGCTTTAAAGTTGGGTCAACTAATTTTTAGGCATGGCCAGATGTGTTTGGTCGCTATATCCTTTTTTCAAGTAATCTATATAGCATCTCAAAAAGTGCTGATGTAGCTCTTTACTTTGAAGCACATACTCGTAGCAACCAAAAAATGAATTACTTGGTAAAAGCTCTCCCAACAACTAAGTTTAAGCCGCCACCACCATTTCAAAAGAGAAGTCAGTTTATGAAGTAGACATTTGAGATCTTAATATTAATCTAACAATCTTATTAGGATTTGTTTAATGGAAACATGAAAACTCGTTCAAATCAACATTTTGATTCACTATGAGCAAATGTTTGGATGCACAAATTGAATTTTTTTTTAACATGGTCGACTAAATTGACTATAATTTGGTTATAACTTTTTTTGTTTTGGTGTGTTTATCAGTTCTATTTTATCTTTTAATAGCAATTTATCTACAAATTTGCCTTAACAAGTAGATATTCATTGTCAAAAAATACAAAGTTTTGATCCTATCTTCTGTACTCAGTCCAACTTATCTCAGTTATCACACCAAATAAAACCAAACAAGCAACCTGAAGGTGAATCAGAAATAAAGTTGATTGAGCACATAAAACGTGACTAGGGCTGTTCATGGCCGGTTTCAGTTCGGTTTCTGGCCAAACCAAAACTGACAATACAACAAAAAAAACTAAAAAAAACATTAGTGTTAACTACTTATGCTTAAACAACAAGCAGGCCTGGAAGATCCTGCAGCATCAACAAAGTGCAAATTTAAACCATTGATCATTAGATTCATTATTGCTCCATCTTCAGGATTACAAAGTGCAAATTTAAAGTTAAAGTAGCTAAACAACATACAGTAATACAATTAGAGTTAAAGTAAAAAGGAAGTGTAGGTAGCTCCAAATGACTGGCTCCAGCTCCCTTGAATCTACTTCAGACAGTGCAGGTAATACAGAGATAATAACTGGCTCCAGCTCCACTTCAGACCATATAACATACATAAATAAAAAATCTTACAAAATAAGCAAGTTCCCTAATGAAGCTAATCTTATAGTTGATATACAGGGATGTTCAAAAACGGGTTTAGATGGCAACATAACCTTTACAATGAATATAAAAACTATTGAGTTCAGAACTCTTCATCCTGATAAAGGTATAGACTAAATATTAGACATAAAAAACACAAGCTGAGTGCATTCCAGCATACAAACATTATCATTTAACACCAACAACACACAAACATGATTATATAAAAAATGCACATGAAGCATAAGCCCATACTGCCAACTTAAACCCTTGACAAACAAAATGAAGCATTCTGTGATCCTCTCTTATGACTCAAAACCTTATAATGCAAACATTCAAACATAGTCATGCTAATTTGCGGATTGTTAATACCGAAATTGACAAAATATTAGACATATGAAGCACAAGCTTTTTAGTTCTACTTTAAGAGGGCAATCCAAGATTCCAACATATAAACATCATCACTAACACCAACAGTAAGTCCTAATTGCTGATTGGAGTATTATTGCTAAAAAAAATTGCTTGAGAGACCTTTGAATGTTTTTGGATCGAGATGATAAAAAGATAAAGATCCATCAGTCCCAAATAAGACTTTTCCATCTGTTGCTAGTCCCCATCCATTCTTCATTCCATGTTGCTAGAGGTTTCATCTTCAGTCATCCAACATGTTATCAATCAAAGCATACCCAATCAATCATGCATTAGTAATACCAAGAACCCTAAAGTAGCCAGTTATCTCGTCTACTTCGGCAAATCTCCTAATATCATCAAAGAATGAGTACCTCCACCCTTTGATATCTTAGCACTGGATAACCTGAGTGAGTACCTCCACTCGAGTTTAACC
>JAJJMC010014768.1:1825512-1854442 GCA_023531435.1 Papaver californicum | reverse complement strand
TATCTTCCTCAATTCTGATCAGAATGACTTCATTCTTTCACCATTGGATTTGTAATTCAATTAACTACACTGTGGTGGGTGAAAGGCCTATTTGCAACAGAGTTTTACTGGCTCCTCGGTAATTCTTCTAATACAGCTCCATTCTGTGGGTTTCTGAACTGTAACCTGAAAAGACGACTAAACTTCGAAAGTAATCAAAATACCTAATAATTCACTCAAATATAGCACATAAGGGTCAGGAAAAACTACTTAGAATGTATGATTTATGCACCTATCAATCATATATGAAACCAACTGGTTCCAATCAAATTACTTGGATTAACCTACAAAAACAGTGTGAAGTTCAACAAAATTACATCCATTACATTCAAGGTTGGGCAAGGTAATGTACCACTAAATAGGTAAGGTAAAATAAGTAAACAAAACCTATACTTTTAGCTCTAAATCATTCCCATTACGAACAAATTTAGTGTAAAAAGAACTGTAACTAATAAGTACTCCACACGTACCTACCGTCAAGTAAAGAACTGAAAGATGTACAATCACCTCTGGTAACACCAAATTGCGATGAGCCATCAGTGTTGATAAGAATAAGTGTGGATAAGTAGCGGGTTATCTATTAAAGTTATTCATGGATGCAAACATAATAGCTAAGCGTCCAACAACTGCAAATCCATGGTCGAACAACAAACCACACATACCATTCCTAAATTGTACTTCCTTTTTTTTACAGGCGAAATTTGGTCATACCATACACATGTTCTAGATAATCAAAATTGCTAAACACCAGACACGAGAACTTGCAGAACTTTAAACTCTACTGGTCAAGGACAAGGTATTCACCAATAATCGTTATTGCAGGTAAAGGCAGTAGCCATGGTACCTTTCCAAATGAAGCAACTTCCAACTGTCTGGTACACAGTAACACCAATACAACAAAATACTGCCAAAATGTTATTCAGGAATCAGAGAACAAAAACTGATAGCTCCTTAGACAATGATTAACAGGGGAACAACACATTCCATATCTTTTGAGGACATAAAAGATTCACACTTTCCACAACATCCAGATTTCAGATGGCAACATCATGTCATGTTTCATCACACCTGGTTCAAATTACAGTTGCACGTACATGTCATTAGTTAAGGTCCAACAACAGAGTTACTACTGAAAATGCAATACTTATATTGTTATACAACAGAAGATTATAGTTAGTTTCTGTTGGCATCGGTAAGCCAAAGCTCCCCATAACACAATATTTAAAATTCTTCCAAGCAATAAGCAGATCCTAAAACAAAAAAAACAAACAATTGAAGCCATAAATTGATTTGGTTATAGAAAAAATAAAAATACCAACGCAAACACATTCGATTTTTAACTAATAATCACCAATTCCAAGAAGGGGATTCGTGCTTGCAATTTAGGTAAAGTAATAAGCATACACCGTTTCAAGTCTTATACTTAAGCAATAACTATGAAATGCCATTCCTTCAAATGTTCTACATAGGGTCCTAGTCTAGATAATCAGACCAAATGAAATAACAAATTGATTAAAAACCCCAAATGAAATGAAACCGCTCAAAAAACCAAAAACTAAATGAATAATAAACCCTAAATTAGTTACACAAACGTGAATATAAACAATCAAAAAATTAACCCCAAATCAGTTCACAGACGTGAAAATAAACCCCAATTAAACATAATTGTCTCTATTAGCAGCATAAAAATTGAACAAAGAAACTTAAACCCTAACATATGCTAACTTTGGTATATGTAGAAAACAGAAGAAAACAAAGAGATTTCAAAGATTTGTAAGAACCCTAACTCTAAAATCACAGAGATTTGTACATTCCCTGACTGTAATTTGATAAGTTGAACAAAAAATAAATAAAAAAAAATACCACTCAGCAAAATAGAGCTTAAATATTTAAAAATCAAAAGACAAAAGTTAAAAACCAAAATCATAACTTGAAACCTAGTATGTCAACTCAAGAATTGATATTCATCACTGTTGAAATTAGAGATAGAGAACAAAAAATCGAACAACAAACTATTGCATCTCATCATTCTACGACATTGTTTCAAAATTGATTGGTTAGAAATTAAAGCTTTTCACTGGATCATGGTGGTGGTGGGAACGAAGAGGAAGAATGAATTTGCTTGGGGTATCAACGAGGGTTTTAGTAAAAAAATTAGGTAGCAATTTTGGAGAGTTTTGGTATCTCAGTTTCTGAGAGAGAGAAATAAGATATTAGATTTTTGGCGCAAACCTAAAACTAGCGCGCCAAGATTCCCTCCAACTCTTCCCAACCCAATATGTTTTGGCGCCATACGAAATTAAGGCGGTAATTTTACCTCTGTTGAAACTGGTTTGCGGTGGCAATCCATATGACTATGTAAACTTGCATTTATAATTGTTGGATTATATTTTCTTGACTTTTTATTAGCCGGATAAACAACTTTAAGGATCATGGTCCTTGTCTACTTTGTGGGTTTACAGTTTTATATGATCCAAAATACAATTTTCTTAATTTTTTTTTTTAATTTTGTGATTTTAATCTAGAAACTTTATCAAAATCGGGAAACTTTTAAAAGTATGCCCTTCAAATTTTGTTTTTTAATTTTTATTCATATTTAATTTTATTATAAATTTTGTTCCCGACCCGGTTGATCGGAATGTATATCGGAGGTAAATATCTAGTTGTGTGAACAGAAATATGCCTTTTTCTCGATCTGATTAGTCCAATATTTGTACCAGAACTCTAAATCTGGCAATGAAACTGATGGAATCTGAGAGAAATTGAGTATCTATCATTAACGACTAAGTGTCATATTATCCCATCGCCGGCGACAAAGTGTTGATCGTTGGCGGTAGAGTTTCTACCGCTCGATTGAGAATCTATCATTAACGACTATTTCCAAACTCGTTTTTCTTTCTCTCAAACTCCGTCTTTATTATTTACCAAAACAATTCGCATTGTAGGTCATAATTACGTCTTTGAACGAGTGTTTCATCTTTAATGTTAAATCTCGTTTGTTATCGATTCATTCTCAATAAGTGAAAAGAAGTGGTATCTTTGGAGTTCCGGTGAAGTTTCTGACTTATTATGAAGCATAATATGACAATAAGTGATATATTTAGAGATCCGGTGGGGATTCCTCGTATTGATGGGATATACTTATCAATTTCTATAACATAACAATCAAGAAAGAGAGTTTCCAACTCAAAGTCTTTGCTCCAGACATTGTTTGGTATATATTTTGGTCAATCAGATATAAAATAAAGTAGATTTATGGTCCATTGCTAGATTTAGGGTTTCAATATAGATATTCCGACTAATCAGAGATATGACAGGCTTATTTTGGTTTACATTGCTAGATATTGACCTCTGGTATACATTCTGGTCAAAATTAGATATAAGTATGAATCAGAGTTGGAAAATCTCTTTCTTGATTGTTATGTTATAGAAATTGATAAGTATATCCCATCAATACGAGGAAACCCCACCGGATCTCTAAATATATCACTTATTGTCATATTATGCTTTATAAATAAGTCAAAATCTTCATTGGAACTCCAAAGATACCACTTCTTGTCATGTTTTGATTAATGACTAATAGAACTGATAACCATTGAGTCATAGTAGTCAATATGTTAGCCATAAACATACTAAGGATAGAATTTAACAAGAGTAGTGCATAAGTATTACTTTTACTGTATGCTCTGAAATTGTCTCACTCAATTTCACTTCAAATTAGTCAGTCTCATTCAATTTTGCTCTTTATTTTTCAATATTACTCAATTTTACTCAAATTGTTTCGATCTCATTTAGTTTTATCATTTGTGTATTAACATGTTTAGATTTTGGTAAATCGTCTCTATTGTTTTGAGGGGCCCACGAATAACCCAAATTGGGCAAATCAAAGTTCAATTGTAAAGAAATTAGAGGAATTTATGTTCAATTTAAATGTATGATTAAGAAAATAAACCAAAATTGAACTAATATAAGTGAAAGTGGGGAAATGGACTCTCGATAAAGTCGATATATAACCGTAGAAATCGATGGAATTCGAAAGAAATTGAGTAACCTAGTGTCATCCATATATTCGACCAAATTCGACATCCTTAGAACTTCACATGAATTTATTCATCTATACATATACAAATTCATCTGACTCTAACCGGAGAAACCGATGGACTCCGAGAGAAATTGAGTGAGGTCGACCGATATTGGATAAGATTGACGGATAACAAACGAAATTAAGTGAAGATGATGGAAATTCGGTTTGAATTGATAGGTAACCATATAAACCCATGAAATGTAGGAGAAATCTAGGTTCTTAATCGTACATTTCCATGATCTGTATGACTATCCTTATCCACCGTCCAAAACTTCTATTCAAAATCCTAAAAAAATAATTTCCCTTCATTTTCTTTATCTCTCTTTCTCTTTCTTTCTCGGTTCATCCCACTAATCCTCCGCCGCTACCCAAACCCTAAATCACAAATAAAAGAGAAGAACTAATCAAACATCTCTCTCACTAAATTAATGAATGAGAATGTTGTTCCTTCATGGTTTGGGATCAGATTATTTTAGGTTTTCATTTCTGCATCGAGATCTTAGTTGAATAACCTGCACTTAGTTGTGCAAACCATCAATAATCAGTCGTACTAACTACAATCTAGTGATATTGAGTATGATCTAGTAATTTTGATGAAATTAAATAAAATTGGATTTAATTAGATTGATTTTTTAGATAATAAATCAAAATAAATATGATCTAGTGATATTAAGGTTGAATTTAGGGATAGCTAATCTAAGAATAATCTTGTAACGTTGAATGAAGATTAAAAATCTACCGTCCATTTTTGCAAGGTGAACTCTATGATCCTCACACTTACCTTGATCCGTATGAGAATCCCTAAACAAATATCTACCGTCCAAAATTTTCTCCATCCGTATGACTTAACCTTAAACCAAGATCTACTGCACGATCTCTTAATCAAAACCCTAAAATGTTTTCACTCACTCACTTCACTTTCTCTCGTATATCTTCTCAAGATCTCTTCCGCCTCTCTGCAGCGGCGCAAGGTCTCTCTAACTTCCCACTTTCTTCTGCTCGATCTCTTACGCGAGTAGAAGCGCACATAAAAACTTAAACTCTCTCGTCTCTCTTCCTCCTCACTCGCCTTTGAAGAAGAATACTCAACCATGGCTGAACAGGTATCGCATCCATTAATCAGACTCACCATCTTCATCTCAGAATCTTCTTTATATGAAATCGCCATTTCATTCTCGATTTTCATAGTTTTGATTCTATTTTTTTCTTTCTTATCCTAAAACCCTAATCTATGTGTACTTCATATTTTGATTTAGGGTTCTTTGTAAAATGTTTTGTTTGGTTGATGTTTATTTTTTTATTTTAGGTTGTAGATCTAATGAGTTTGTGTTTTTTCTTGTTGTATGTAAACGGAGAAGGCTTATTTGAAGCAGCTTAAGGTGTTCCAATGGTGAGAAAACTAATAATCTCCAAATCATCTTTTTTTAGTTTGCAATTATTTTCATCTTCATCTCTATTTCGATCACAGACACCGGATTTTAAGTGAAATCATTGGTTGGTTAAAGGTATGTACGAAACCTAATTCCATCTGCCTTTTCTGTATGCTTAAAGGGTTTAATGGATTGTGTTTTATTTTTAATGATTGATACTGATTATTTCACTTATAATAACATCTAAGATTTTTCAATATTAGTTTTTGTATGGTTGATCTGAATCTACTAATAAAGCAGACTAGCAGAATTTAGATCGAATCTAGTGATTTTGTATGAAATAGAGTGGCTACATTCTGAGTGAGGGTTTTAGATGGGACAAAACTTTGTTTTGTTTTTCTGATGCACCTGTGATATAGTTCCAACCAAATTTATCTAAGCAGGAGGTTGTTACTCTTAGCCTGCAATCAGTGTGCCGCCTATGAACCTGTAGAGAATAGATTAAATTCAGATTTTTAAGGTTGTGGAGTTGGTTTGATGTAGTTGTGATCCAAATTATCCTACAAAAATACCTCCGTAATGAGCGCATCAGACTCACTTCCTTTGCACGTTTTTATAGAATTTTTGAAGTATTCGCCTCCATCCTGTTTTGATCTAACTTTGATACGCCATTGATCACCATAGAGTCTCATTTGAATAGCTAATAAGGCCTGCCACTCGTATCTCTTCATTCTGTAGCTCATGACTAACTATTTTTTCCATATAATGAGTCTTCTAATTCTCATTGCTTCTTAGTAAGGTCTGACTTTTTCCTCCCTTGATGTCTACAGGTCTCTGTGAAGTTGTCCAAGCTTGTCCGCAGGTTGCCGCCGTTTAGCGCATCAGACTCACGACGATTGCAAAGTAACTTACTCCTCTCTTGTCGTTCACTGTATGCTCAAAGCTCTTGCGTGCATCCTGTTGTCTCTGTAGTACTCTGCCATGATACATCCTGTTGAACTCCATATTTATTAAGAATGGAAGGGAATCAGGGATGGTAGTTACTTTGCAACTGTTGAGTGTTTTCACAGTTGTGACTACCTTACTCCATACATTTGTTAACTTAGTGTTAGAAGTCTCTGGAGTTCTTTCATTCCTCTTGTAGATTATGATTGTTCTTTTCACTCTTATCAATTCAATCATATCTATCAATTAAGAATTTTTTATTCTATATAATCTTAATTAGTGATAACTTTTTTAATTATAATTAAATTTTGGGATTATCTAAATCAAACGAACAAAGAAATTTGGTAGCTTAAATATTTAATCAACCAACTTCAGGCCAGTCAAAATCAGAATTCTAAAATCACTTTTAGAGAGTATAAAACTTTCGTAGCTTAAAAACTTAAGTAACTAACTTCAGATCAATCAAAATAAAAAATCGTTTTTAGCGAGCAAAATTACTTAGTCTCCTAAAACCTTAACCAAGCAATTTCAGGCCGAGTTGTTCCATGTATCTATCAACTGGGTATTTTACTTGCTTTAGAATGGTTGGTCTATCTGAAACAATTGGTATTTTACTTGCTCTATTGGTTGGTCTAGATGTTAAGCGATTTAAATTTTACTTTTTCCCTGGTAGTTGGTCTAGATCTGAAGCAATGGGAATAGTATTCGCTTTAGGTAAGTTGGTTGATTACTAGAGCGACTGTCTGGCCGCTCAAGACCTTTAGAAAGATGGCTTTGGGCAACCACGGGAGCGAGTGCCACTTTAAGTCACTATAACGGTTATAGCGACTTAAAAAGGGCTTTAAGCGACTCAAAACGACCTGTCGCTTAAACCCGTTTTTCTTGTAGTGATTATATTTATTATGGTTTAGAAATTATCGGGAAATAATTATATTTATTATTTACCGAGATGTGTCCACGTAATAATCAAATAGTTAAACTTCTATGTTTTAAAAAAAATAATTAAACTTCCTATTGCAAAATTTTTTTATTAATTTTTTTTTGTGAAATTGTTTCAAATACAATACACTATACCCGTCAAACGAAATAAATGGTGGACCACAAGAAAAACAGGTCACATGAACTTTTAAAGATTTTCACCCATGGACCTATATCCTTTTGTGCTGAACCACATGCTAACTTCACCCAACTCAATGTCTCTAACCTTAATGTGCCTTAATTTCAGACAAACTTAACTTCACAAACAAAAAATAATTTCTCTAACTTTAATGTGCCCTAATTTCAGATACACTTACCTACCCAAACATTAAACACGAGGTTAGAAGCTTAGACTTCTCAGCTAGATCTCCACCAAATATGTTGTCGAAGAAGTTTAGATTTCCCTCTCAACTTCTCAACTTCTCTTACTATATATGTTTAGATCCACCAAATCTGCTCTCAGCTGGCTCACTTAAATCCATAAAATCTGTTGTTTCTCTATCATCCGTAGGTTTCAAGTTTAGTGTAATGAATTGTTGCTAGGTTTTTGAACTTCTCTTACTATATATGTTTAGAAATTTGGGCTTTTATATGATTTGATGAATTTTTCCCTAAACTTAAAATTAGGGCTTTTTAATTTGTTTATACTATTTATCTTTTATAGTTCATCAATTGGGTACAATACAGGTTTTTAATTTCATTCTACTGTTAATTGTTAAATCAGGGGTTGTACTGATTCTACTGTGAATTCATCAATCAGGTGCAATACAGAATGCTTACTTAAAAGCCCAGGTTAAGAATGTACTGTTAATGATTAGGGGTTGTACTGATTATACTAATAGTAACGAATGCTTAAGAATTATACTAATTGTGCGTGTTCGATACAGATATTGTAGCATCAATGGATAAGAGTTGGATTAAAAAGCGTAGGAAAGAGGAGGAGTTCCGCGAGGGAGTCGTAAACTTCCTAGACTCTGCGTTTGAGCACATACAACCTGGGATGGAATCAATTCGTTGTCCATGTGTGTACTGCAATAACAATTGTTACCATTCTCGAGATGAAGTGCATCAACATATATTGCGTCATGGGTTCACGAAAGGATATACCAACTAGATATACCATGGGGAGGCAGAGGTAAGGGAACCTTTGGGTACTGCTAGAACAGTTGAAGATAACTTGCCGGAAAACGACGATTGGGATGAGATGCTAGGTGGTATGGGAGCATCTTTGAACTCCCATGCTGTTAATTTTTACCGGTTGTTGGAGGAGGCCGAGGAACCCCTTTATCCTAATTGTAAGAATTATTCAAGACCCGTGGTGGATTGGCTAACAAATGGTTTGACGAGCTATTGAGTCTTCTGATCAAGGTATTTCCAACTTCCCTAATACCGAAGAACTGTTATGAGGCTCTAAAAACCATAAGGGACTTGGGTCTTACCTACCAAAAGATCGATGCTTGCCCAAACGATTGCATATTGTTTTGGAAAGACTATTTACTCTTGGATAAATGCCCGGTCTGTCATACTTGCAGATGGAAAAATGATGGGTTGCTGGTAGACGACGAGTCATATATTAGTACGACAAGAAAACCTAAGAAGAAAGTTGCTGAAAAGATAGTACGATATTTTCCTTTAAAGGCAAGAATTTAGAGGTGGTTTATGTGTCCTAAGACCGCTCCTCACATGATATGGCATGAAAAATAACGTATTAATGATGGAATTTTAAGGCACCAAGCCGATTATCAGAACTGGAAGATCTTTGATAAGATGCACCCTATATTTGCAGCCGAGGCTCGCAATCAGAGACTTACATTAGCAACTGACGGGATGAATCCTTTTGGAAATATGACGAATCCTCATAGCACATGGCCAGTTGTTTTAATCAACAACAACTTACCACCATGGATGTGTATAAAAGATTCCAATTTCATTTTGTCTATGATAATTTCAGGACCCAATTCACCGGGAAATGATATTGATGTGTATCTGCAATTATTAATAGAGGAGTTGAAGGATATATGGGAGCCCGATATTCTCATTTATGATGCTTCAAAGAAAGATTTCTTTCTATGTCGTGCAGCATTACTGGGTACTATTAGCGAGTTCCATGCCCTAGCCATGCTTTCTTGATGGAGTACCAAGGGAAAATAAGCATGTCCGTGCTGCAATAGTGACACATGTTCACTTCAATTAAGCAACGGAGGTAAAAGATAAACTTGTACTTATTTTGGATTGTTTTCCTTTTATGCCCAACTCTTATAATTTTGTCAAAATATGATTTGTAGGTAAGTGGTGTTATATGTTTCACCGTCGTTTCTTGCCAATGGATCATAAATGGCGCAATCAGAAGGAAGCCTTCAATGGAAAAAAAGAGAAACAACCACCACCAAAGATATTAAAGGGGGCTGAAATACTTGAGCAGTTGGATCAGCTAGAGAAAGTTGAGTTTGGTAAGAATGGAAATCAACAAAGTATATTAGAAAAGATACCCTTTGATCACTATTGGAAGAAGATTAGCATTTTCCAGCTGGAATTACCCTACTGAGCTCGATTTTATTGTTCCATAGTCTTGATGTGATGCATATCGAGAAGAATGTTTGTGATATTCTTATGGGGACTATATTGAAGGTCAATGGGAAGAAAAAAGACAATATAAAAGCCCGATTTGACCTACAGGGGCTGGGTATAATGGGTGAAGAGAATAGGGGATAAGTATAGGTTACCAATAACCTCATACGTGATGTCGAATACTGAGAAGGATTCATTTTGTAGACTTTTGAAGGAAATTAAGGTTCCGGACGGGTATGCATCAAACATTTCTCGTTGTGTGAACCTTAAAGAGCGGAGGCTTATAGGTCTAAAAAGTCACGATTGCCATGTTCTATTGGAACATTTGTTGCCAATAACAATTCGTGGAAATTTGGCAGATGATGTGTGTGAAGCAGTGGTTGAGTCATGTTTTTTTTCAAAGTGTTGTATGCTACGGTCCTTAATATGGCTGATTTAGACAAACTGCATGACAATATTGCAATCACATTGTGCAAGTTAGAAAGGATATTCCCCCCATCTTTTTTTATCGTGATGATGCACTTGCCCATTCATCTACCAGAACAAGCAAAGGTTGGTGGTCCAGTGCAGTATCGTTGGATGTATCCGATTGAGAGGTACGAAGTATCAATGTCATTTTCCTTAGAAATTATACCTTTTTTTAAACACATACTAGTCGCAGTTGTAATTCTGTGATCTGTGTATGTCTGTGAACACACACAGTTCTTTCTATGTTATGTATCAGGTACTTGCGGAAGTTAAAGTGTTATGTGCGGAATAAAGCTTATCCCGAAGGATCGATGGCGAAAGGGCAAATAATAAAAGAATCTCTTGTTTTAATTGAGCGTCATATGAATAATGTAGCTACGAAATTTAATCAACTTAGTAGAAACGAGGATAACACTCGATTTCAATCAGCAGTTAATAAGTTGTTTGTTTTCAGACAAGCCGGTGAATTTCAAGGTAAGAATGGCGTCAATTTCAGAGGAAGAGTTCCACAAAATGAAATTCGTTGTTCTCAAGAATTGTGATGAAGTGCACCAATATGAGGAGTAAGAATGTACAGTTTTAAAAATGCTAGAATCTGAGAATGTTCTCATGCACATGTGATTTGCATAATTTTCTTACGGCAATATATACAGTGAGCACAAATCTATGCTTGAAGGAACTAGCCACGCACATAAAAAACACAACCAAGAATTTCCTAGATGGTTTGAACGTAAAGCGATTCTCAATTCAATATTATTAACACGTTTATTTCACCACACAAACAAATTTCTGACTTTGGTGGGATTTTTTCTGTAACGAACAGATTACCCAACTGCACAAAGAGACCGGTCAGGTGACTGAAGAACTATTATCATTGGCCGGAGGTCCTTGTCGAGAAGCTTTGGCTTTCAAAATTTACACGGTCAACGGGTACCGCTTTCATACAAAACGTTGGGAGCATCGAAGAACGACACAAAACACTGGAGTATGTGTAACCATCGAGAAGGATTATTTTGGAGTGCTAACTGATATTGTAGAGCTGAGGTATGTGGGTAGCTTCCGTGTTGTTCTTTTCAAATGTTATTGGCGGGATGTAGATAGTGATAGGGGATGCAGGAAAGATTGGAATGGAGTTGTTACATATGTTAATAAAACCATAAGTTGTTGGCAAGATGAACCATATGTCTTACCATCTCAAGTATCACTGGTAATGTATGTGAATGGACAACAGGGGTCCCAATGGAAAACAGTGATAAAACTAAAACCTCAGAACTATTATGATATGTTGTTGCGTGATATTAATACAGATTTGAGTCCGAGTGAAACAGCCCAGGATTTTTACTCGACTTATTCAATGGAAGATGTACAACGTGAACCGCAGCAGGATGATGATGATAATTTTCTTTGGGGTAGGAATGATGTTCCTGATGAAACCATCAATTATGTTGCGCCAGAACAAGGTCGTGTGATAGATGTTGATCAAGATGATGCTGCTATTGAAAGTGTTTATACTACTAGTGATGACGATGGTTTGCTCGAATTTGAAGATTCTAACGAGATGGAATGTGATTAACCCGTCATAATGCAACCATCACTAACCCTAAGGTACCAAATTTTTCATTTCCTATCATTTTTCATATTTTTCTCATTTTGGGTTCTTTAATAATTTTGATTCTGATTAGCTCAAAATACAGTTAGTACCCACATTGTTGAGAAATGCTTCCAAACCATGTTATTATATTATCTGAGTTATTGGGTACCAAGTACATCTTGTAATATATTGGATGTAATCCTGGTTTGATTGGGGTTGTTTTTAGGCCATTTCACGTAGCTTCGGCAGCTGAACAAAGCTGCTAAAGAGATAACAGTGATGTTATGTTTGTAAAACTTCAGTTCTAGGATAAGATGGGTCATATATAGCTTGATCAAATATATTGTGTAAAGACCCTTGTTAGACATTGTGATGGGTCATATAGCTTGGTATCGTTTTTTGCTGGGACATATCACGGAGTTCTGGCAGCTGCAAAATCTGCCTACAAGAAAAGGTCTTACCATTGTAAAACTTCAGTTCTGGGATAACATGATGACACAACTTTATGGTTATTCATGTGAAAACCCTTGTAGAGATTTTCTTCTGTAATATTTCTTGTGTTGCATGAAATTTTCAGAGTGTTATTTTACTTTTTGAAATTTTCAGAGTGTTATTTTACTTTCTAAAATTTTCAGAGTGTTATTTCCTTTGTTTTTCTGCCCTGATTCCTTTTTGTGTATTTACATTTTTGAAAGTTAGTTACTTTGTAGTCCTGGATACTGAGAATGTCTTTGTTTTCTTTTGAATCAACACGGTTACATTACAGTATCCAGCATCAAGTTATCATCGACCGAGAGTGAAATTTTCTGTATATCTTGAGAATTGACAGAACTGTTGTTGTGCAATTGTGCAGGATGTTGGGACCAAGGATCAAAAAGTCTCTGACTTCCTTAAGAAGTTTTACACCAGCAACTACTTCTAAATATGAGAACAGGACCTAACCCATCCTGCTTGTCCGACTTCTCCTATATTTTTTCCTAGCCAATATAGGATTACATTTTTTTTGTTTTTCTTTGAAACTCTTGTTTGTGTTTCATCGAAAGCGAAAAGAAACTTTTGTCTGTCACGTTTTATGTGCTCAATCAACTTTATTTCTAATTCACCTTCACGTTGCTTGTTTGGTTTTATTTGGTACGATAACTGAGATAAGTCAGACTGAGTACAAAAGATAGGATCAAAACTTTGTATTTTTTTGCAACAAATTTCTACTTGCTAAGGGAAATTTGTAGATAAATTGCTATTAACATATAAAATAGAACTGATAAACACACTTAAACAAAAAAAGTTATAACCAAATTATAGTCAATTTAGTCGACTCATGTTAAAAAAAAAAATCAATTTGTGCATCCAAAAATTTGCTCATAATGAATCAAAACAATGATTTGAACGAGTTTTCATGTTTCCATTAAACAAATCCTAATAAAATTGTTGGATTAATACTAAGATCTTAAATGTCTACTTCAAAAACTGACTTCTCTTTTGAAATGGTGGTGGTGGCTTAAACTTAGTTGTTGGGAGAGGTTTTACCAAGTAATTCATTTTTTGGTTGCTACGAGTATGTGCCTCAAAGTAAAGAGCTACACGAGCACTTTTCTAGATGCTATATAGATTAGTTGAAAAAAGGATCCAACGATCAAACACATCTAGTCATGGCTAAAATTAGCTGACACAACTTTAAAGTAGCCCAACAATTTGGTAGTTGCAAGTTTTGTAGCTTAAACCCTTAAAGCGACTAAAATATTGGGTTCTTGCTAACATTTAGAGCAACCAATTAATTTTCTGTTGCTACGAGTATGTGCCTCAAAGTAAAGAGCTACATGAGCACTTTCTAAATGCTATATAGATTACTTGAAAAAAAGGATCTAGCGGTCAAACACATCTGGCCATGGCTAAAAATTAGTTGACACAGCTTTAAAGCAGCCCAACTATTTGGCAGTTGCAAGTTTTGTAGCTTAAACTCTTGAAGCGACTAAAAAATATTGGCTCTTGCTAACATTTAGAGCAACCAATTTATTTTTTTGTTGCTACGAGTCTGTGTCTCAAAGTAAATAGCTACATGATCACTTTTTTAGCTGTTATAAATTACTTTAACAAAGGATCTAGCGATTAAAGATATTTTTTCATGGCTAAATAAAAGTGGACACAGGTTTATAGCCGCCAAAATTTCTGGCAGTTGCAATTTTGGATGCTTAAACTCTTAAAGCGACTAAAATTCTGAGCTATTGCTAAGATTTTGGTCGCTTAAACCGGTTTTTCTTGTATTGTGTACATATTATATGTTTGTTGATTATAAAGATTATGGGGTTTCTTCTTTAATTAGTTGTCTGTTATTCAAGGATCCTTGTAGGGGTTTAATATATTGTACTGAACTTTATATAATATAATGACTATAACAAATTAAACTAAAACATAAAAACACATTACATCATATTAATTACCTTCAAACTTTTGATTAAACTAAAACATAAAATAACACATTAAATCATATTCATCAAATAACACATTAAATCATATTCATCACCTTTAAACTCTTAATTAAACTGGAACATAAAAACACATTACATCATATTCATCACCTTCAAACTCTTGATTAAACTTAAACATAACGACACCTAATCAGTCCATTCCACCAATTGATACCCTGGACACTTCCTGAAACGTTTTCTATATGTGTTCTTTACTTTAGACCGGTGCAATTCCATATAAGTGTTACAACCAGGGGTTTTATATGCAATCATGTTTTTGCATTCAATCTCTAATTTTCCTTTAAGTTTGAAGTTTTTACACAGTTCTTTTACTTTTTCTTCTTTTTTGGCTTTCATTGCATCCTCTAGAAACTGTGGTTCTTTACGACAGTTGGGATATTGACATCCAAATACCTAATCTTCTCCGGTACCGACTCAATTACCTTCTTGATACTGGAACAACCTCTTTGTGGAAACTTAGGATACATCCAAGGGTATTGCATAGACTATGGTTATCCATGAAACATAACGTACAAACCTCTTTTGCTTCCACATATACTATTTTTTTTCCTTTGCTTTTAGAATACATGGATGAAAGTACTGGTTGTGAATTTCTTGAGTAAGCTGTTTATTAGAAAAAATGTTTGGGCCCGTGCAACGCACAAGCTCAACACTATAAATCGTAATTACTAAACACAAAGCAGAAGAAACACAATTTTCTTCTTTCTTTTAGGGTTTTTTGTTTTCTTAACCTTATTCAGATCTCAATGGATGCTGAAGGAAGATGTATTGGCATTGTTAAGAGTTACAATGCACAGATGGGTACGTGGTTTATTATCCCTGATGATGGTGGTGAAGATATTGTTTCTATCGATCAAAAATCAAATCATATGATGGTTACAGAAAAAGTCTTCCTAATGTGGAACAAGTTGAATATATGATTGAAATGCATGATGATGGAACTGATGAGGTTGTAGATGTTAGTGGTACTTTGTAGTCAACCAGTTGGTGATAGGTATGATGAAAAACATTTGTATGGTCATTGAGGCAGATGTGGTTTTGGGGTTCCTATTGGTGGTCGTAGTTGCTGGAAATATGGAGAGAGTGGTCATTATTCAAGAAATTGTCCAAATAAGGGAAACAACAAAGGAAATGGTGGCCAACAAGCAAGTTAAGACTTTTTAGAGATGTGGTGGTGGTGATCAAAGTTATACCCATGTTCTTCTGCTTTTTCTTCGTCTTGTTTTTGTGTGATGTGGAGATGAACTACCCACACTTACTTTGATTGATATTTTAGTTATTTTGTGAGAAAAATGAGGGATATTAAACAAATATCGGTTCTGTTAAAGCTGATCACATATTATTATTAGTCAACCAAAAATCCTACATATAAGTAATCACAAGACGTTAACATAGTTATTTCTTTTTTAATAACACTCTAATGTTTTGATAGTTGTGAACAACTAGTATGAAATAAAGAAATAATAAAACAAAAAACCTTCCACTATCACTAATATATATATATATATATACACATTTAAAGGGACATACAGGCCTTATCAATTTGATCAGATGCAACATGAATGCAATATCAACAGTTCTATGAGATTAAAAAAAATAAAAATTAGACCAAGTTTGTTTTTGGGGAATTGCACACCTCCTACTACTACAACTACCACACCACAATAGACCTGACTTAACATCCAAACACAGATGAGATGAGTATCATTCCTTGAAAAAATGGAAAGGGAGAAAAAATCATTGTATCTTACAGTAATTTATTAGTTTTAAAATTAAGACTTGGATTGTGTTGTAATTTGGTTTAACATATTGTTCTGAACTTTACATAATATAACGACTATAACAAATTAAACTAAAACATAAAAACACATTACATCATATTAATTACTTTCAAACTTTTGGATAAACTAAAACATAAAATAACACATTACATCATATTCATCACCTTTAAACACTTAATTAAACTGGAACATAAAAAAACATTACATCATATTCATCACTTTCAAATTCTTGATTAAACTTAAACATAACGACACCTAATCAGTCCATTCCACCAATTGAAACCCAGGATATTTCCAGAAATGTTTTCCATATGTGTTTTTTACTCTAGACCGATGTAATTCCATATAAGTGTTACAACCAGGGGTTTTACATGCAATCATGTTTTATCATTCAATCTCTTTTCCTTTAAGTTTGAAGTTTTTGTACAGTTCTTTTACTTTTTCTTCTTTTTTGGCTTTCATTGCATCCTCTAGCAACTGTGGTTCTTAAAGACAGTTGAGATATTGACATCCAAATACCTAATCTTCTTCGGTACCGACTCAATTACCTTCTTGATACCGGAATAACCTCTTTGTGGACACTTAGGATACATCCAAGGGTATTGTATCAGACTATGGTTATCCATGAAACATAACGGACAAACCTCTTTTGCTTCCACACATACTATTTGTTTTCCTTTGCTTTTATAATACATGGTTGAAGGTATTGGTTGTGAATTTCTTGAGTAAATTGTGTTTATTAGAATGTTGGGCCCGTGCAACGCACGAGATCAACGCTATAAATCATAATTACTAAACACAGGGCAGAAGAAACACAGTTTTCTTCTTAATTCTAGGGTTTTTTTGTTTTCTTTACCTTATTCAGATCTCAATGGCTGCTGAAGGAAGATGCACTGGAATTGTTAAGAGTTACAATGCACAGATGGGTTCGGGGTTTATTATCCCTAATGACGGTGGTGAAGATATTATTGTCTATCGATCAAAAATCAAATCATATTATGGTTACAGAAAAAGTCTTTCTAATGATGAACAAGTTGAATATATGATTGAAATGCATTGTGATGGAAATTATTAGCCTGTAGATGTTAGTGTTCCTGGTGGTCAACCAGTTGGTGATAGGTATGATGAAACATATTTGTATGGTCATGGAGGAAGAGGTGGTTTTGTGGTTCCTATTGGTGGTCGTAGTTGCTGGCAATATGGAGGTAGTGGTCATTATTCAATAAATTGTCCAAATAAGGGACCCAACAAAGGAATAGGTGGTGGTGGCCAACTATCAAGTTAAGACTCTTAAGCGATGTGGTGGTGGTGATGAAAGATTTTTTTGGTAACAGTACTCATGTCCTGCTTTTTTTCGGCTTTTTTTTTGTGATGTGGAGATGAACTACCCACACTTACTTTGATTGATATTTTAGTTATTTTGTGAGAGAAATGAGGGATATTAAACAAATATTGGTTCTGTTAAAGCTGATAACAAATTATTATTAGTCAACCAAAAATCCTACATATACGTAATAACAAGATGTTATCATAGTTATTTATATGTTAATAAAACTCTAATGTTTTGATAGTATGCAATAAAGAAATAAATAAAAAAAAAACTTTCCATTTTGTCACTAATATATATATATATATATTTGAAGATAAATACATGTCTTATCAATTTGATCATATGCAACATGACTGCAGTATCAGCAGTTCTATCAGATCAAAAAAAAAATCGAGCAAGTTTGTTATTTGGGGAATTGCACACCTCCTACGACTACAACTACCACAACACAATAGACTTGACTTAACATCCAAACACAAGTGAGGCGGATATCATTCCTTGAAAAAATATAAAAGAGAAAAAAAAATCATTGTATTTTACTGTAGTTTTTTAGTTTTAAAATTAAGACTTCGGTTGTGTTGTACTGTGGTTTAACATATTGTTCTGAACTTTATATAATATAACGACTATAACAAATTAAACTAAAACATAAAAACACATTACATCATATTAATTACCTTCAAACTTTTGATTAAACTAAAACATAAAATAACACATTACATCATATTAATCACCTTTAAACTCTTAATTAAACTGGAACATAAAAACACATTACATCATATTCATCACCTTCAAACTTTTGATTAAACTTAAACATAACGACACCTAATCAGTCTATTCAATACCCATTTTCGTCTTTTTTTTCGTCATTCTGCAATACATACAATCCCATTCTGCAATACATACATTCTCATTCTAGCAACACAAGTAAATCATTCATTCATTAATTCTGGAATCCATACAATAAGCAATAGAACCAAGGTTTGTTTCATCATTCGTTCACATACCGAAGTATATATGAGTGTAGTTTTTATATTGAAAGAACTGCTTAAGGAAAAAAATATACATGGTTCCCTATGTTATAAGCAAATGAAAAAGTTATGTGTTTCAGCAGTTTGTTTCTAATATAAGCAAGTGTTGTTTTACATTATACCTTGACCCCAAAAGAAGTCGTCCATTGACATCTGAGTATCCTTAACCACCTCTTGGCATAACCTATTGATATCAATTCTTGTATCCTGACAAACAACAAAGATGGTAGTAAGAACAAACTCACAATTTTACTACAAGTAAAAGTAACAATCAATATCACGACATATGGAAAGTGGTGAATTTTAGTAAGATATATACCTCTCCAAAGAAATTGTGGTTATGTCTTGGCTCAGATGTGATACTTCTGCAAATAATGAGACATAAAACCAAATTAGAAACAACTTTCGTACGAGAGACAAAGATTCATTTAGTAGTTTAGGCAATTCATTTATATATTCATTATCATTCTGGAATTCATACATTCTCATTGTTAAATATCAACATTTATTCATTCTGGATCTTATCCAAAAGCCATTCAGTCATAATAATTTCAACATTGACAACCTAGGTATCAAAAGTTTCTATTTGACTGAATTATTACTGGAAATTTACATACATGGTTCATATGAAAAAGAATGAATATATGTAGTAAGAGTTTACTCACCAATAAAATTAGAAAGGAGAATGTGCTACTTCTACAGCTTCGCAGGATCAATACTGTCAATGTATTGATGCACGTCCACAACAACATTTCTCTCTCTAGGTCCTGCAAGGATATACAAGAGAAGGGGTGAAATTGATTCAAGAAACTTGATCTTGGTTACAAGTTCATTCCCTCACTTGTATACCTTCGCAAGGCCAACACTGTCTCGCTTTTTTATTCAGCTTCAGGTGTTTTGGTCGATGAATCCTCGAAATATAAAGAGAATGGTAGTATGAGTCAACCAAATTATCATTAAGGGAAGGAGACCGTAATAATGATAAGTAATGCAAGAAACTCTAATGTGTTAAGAGTTTACTCACCAACAGGAATAAAGGAGGTTATTTGTCAGGTTTTCTGCATCGATTTCCATAAGGTATTAATGTTTTGTACAAAAACAAACAACTCACATGAATAGAGTTTTCCAAAAACTTAACAAGTAATATGTTTTCTCTACGAGAACTCTATTATGCATGTGGTTTTTTTCTTTTCGCATAAAAATGAATATCTTGTTCGTTTATTTTTGTATACCTATCCTGCAAGTGTTATTCAAGAACTTAGGAATAAAATTATTTCAACAAACTTCATTATTGAATAAGTATAAATTTCTTCCTGATTTTGAACAGACTTGCAGGAACAACAACATAATCATATCTTGTTATTTGCACTTCAGATGGTACTGCGACACTACCAAATCTCCAGCTTCAAGTCTTCCCAACAATGATTCCTTAGAAAATAAATAGAGAATGGTAGTAAGTTAGTATGTCAATCAGGAGAAAATAATGATAACAAGGGAAACTAATTATAAGAGTTTAGTCACCATTGGAATTAGAGGGAGAATGTATTAGTCATCAGGTTAGATGCATCGATCTCCTTCATTTACAACAAAACTAACGACTAATACGTCTCCAGTCCGAAAACTCTAAGGTGGTAAGTTGTACTTTTTGGCAGGAATCATGTAAAACACATATTCGAAGAGATCATAATAGGTAAGTAAACAAAACTGAGATTATAATCACTTGGCAACTTTCTCCGCAGTAGGTACTCTTCAGCTTCTGGACTTTGCATCAGTGAATCCTCACAAAACAAAAAGAGAGTGGTAGTCAGTAAGTGTATCAACCAAGAGTAACTAATGATAATAAAGGAAACTAATTATTATGCGAGTTTACACACCATTGGAATTAGAGCAAATCTAACGACTAATCCATCTCCACTTCAAAAACTCTATGGTGGTAAGTTGTACCTTTTGGCAGGAATCATGTAAAACACATATTTGAAGAGATCAAAATAGGTAAGTAAACAAACCTAGGATTAAAAAAGGAAGCTTGCAGCTTTGCATCGACAGTAGCTCATATAATTGAAATGTGTTCACATGCGTAGGTACCCCAAAACTACCACATCTCTTATCTTGGTGTATATTGATCCTGCAAGGCTGTTTGTCTGGTTTGATGCGTCGATCTCCATAAGGTGATGTTGATTTGTGCAAAAAGAAACAACTGACCTGCATAAAGTTTACAGAATACTAAACAAGTGATATGTTTTCTCTCCGAAAAATATAGTTAATGAATACAGTAATGATGCAAAGACACCAACAACTTTTTTGTTGTTGTATACCACTCCTGCGAGTCCTAATATTTCTCTATCAAGGTCCTGTAATGCTATGAAACAGAAGGGATGAACTTAATTTAAGAAACCTAATGGGTCTACGGTTTGACCTTACACCCATTTAATCTGACCCCATGGACCCATATAGTTGCAGTTGGCTCAAGAGATAGACTAGTTGTTTGATCACTTCAATAGGTCCACTGTAGCCTCACTGTGGACAGTGAAGCTTTGCATACCGTGGACATTAAATCTCCGCCTACTGCTGCGAACAGTGAGTTTCAATTGTTGCTAGATGAAAACCAAGTTTATGGTTCCAAAGTGATAAACAATGTTCACTGCCAAAGTATATCTGCAGTACTTCTCGGGAAATTGCTTGAAAAGCTGTTAGGTACAGCATCATCAATACAAAGATAAAAATTATCCAACTCAAAAAGCATCACCGAAAGTGGCTTACATATATATTATGTATGGTTGGGGACCTGAAATGGTGGAACATCTATCATAAATATGGGTTATTGAAGATTATAGGTCTCTCCAGTTTTACAAGACTTACACTCTTTTTATCTATTTGGTCTGTGTTTTCAATGTCATTGCACATGCTAGAAAAATTCTCGTGTTGTCGAAACTTTAAGTTCCATTAACACCATCCTCAACCTTCCCAACTACTTTCTTCCCTTTGTTAGTAGTAGTTGGATCTTAAACTCGATTTTCTAAAATAACCATAATTGGTTTACAGAAAAAGACTCTATAGTGAAGAAGATATTAGTGAGATTGTGAATCATACAGTGCTGGCTGGTATATTGAATGCATTTGCAATTTGCAACAACCACATTGTCTCTCCAATGTACTTCTCTAGTCAAAACTTCTGCTTTACAACTTGGCAATGTTCTTTAAAAGGATTGGATCTATATACATCAATCTATAAAGAGTATCGGTATATAGTAATTCTACTTCATCTGCTACTATTATTCATAGAGTGATTGAGAGATCAAATTGTTGATGAAAGTAGAAATGGGTTCGATATCAACAAATGTTTTGATGAAGATGTTTCTTTTATTGGGTTGTATTGTGGTTAGTGTATTCAGTCTAGAGACAACTACTTTGGTTCCAGCCATTATAACATTTGGAGATTCAGCTGTTGATGTTGGTAACAATGATTATCTTCCTACTATTTTCAAAGCTAATCATCCTCCTTATGGTAGAGATTTTGCTAATAAAAAACCTACCGGTAGATTCTGCAATGGCAAACTTGCTACTGATATTACCGGTAAGTACACTCTCTCTGTCCATAATTCCTAGAATTTGCGATTCTAAGTATAAATTATTGCTGATTCATGCTCATGTGGGTCTCAATGAAAAAAAATTAGTAGCATCCACATTTCCACATATGTATAAAGAGTAGTTGAGAGCATGATGATGTGCAGGTTTTTCGGCAGTCACACAAGAATCCTCACTGTGCCGGGGCTTCAGAGGATTTTCTAAGTTGTGACTGTTGTAGGACTTCAATGTCTCACATAACCAGACCAAGAAATTGTAGATTCAGTGCGATTTTTGAATGATTCGTTTTTATGCATAGATATGTTTAGAAATTGCATTAAGTCATCATTAAATTTTGTATTTTTACTTGATTAATTGAGTTATATTGATATGAAAATTTTCTTTTGGAATGTTACTGCAGCTGAAACACTTGGTTTCACAACATACCCACCAGCATATCTTAGCCCACAGGCCTCAGGGAAAAACCTACTTATTGGAGCCAATTTTGCATCTGCTGCATCTGGTTACTATGACAAAACTGCCATTCAATATGTAAGTATACTATTCATGATCTACTCTTTGAATATGTTAAGTACTTTACGTGTATTTTTCGAGTGATTGAGGATATGTTATAATCTAACAACTGTTATTTTTCCTACTAATTTTGATCACCAGAATGCAATTCCCTTAACGCAACAATTAGAATATTACAAGGAATACAAGGGTAAACTAGCCAAAGTCGCTGGGGCTGCAAAAGCAGCGACAATCATCAAGGAAGCGTTGTACATTGTTAGCGAAGGAAGTAGTGATTTTGCTCAGAATTACTATGTAAATCCTTTCCTCAACAAGCTTTACACTCCTGACCAGTTTTCTACTTTCCTCGTTGGTATCTACTCGAGCTTCATTGAGGTATGTAATGCAGTAAAGTGCTCTTTTTCCCTCTTGCTACTGATTCAAGTCATTGGTACCATGTTCATGTTCTTTGTTTTGTTTTGGTCACAGAACTTATACGGGTTAGGAGCTAGAAGAATTGGGGTTACTTCATTGCCACCATTGGGTTGTCTTCCTGCAATGATTACCCTGATGGGGCATGGTGAAGAAGGGTGTGTCGCACGTCTCAACACGGATGCCCAAGGCTTTAACAAGAAGGTTAGTGCAGCAACAGTGCAGCTACAAAAGAAGTTCCCTGACCTCAAAATCGCCATCTTTGACATTTACACACCTTTCCTCGATCTTGTTCAATCTCCTTCCAAAAATGGATTCACGGAGGCGAAGAAAGGTTGCTGCGGTACAGGGACAGTGGAAACAACATCATTCTTGTGCAATGTTAAGTCTCCAGGAACATGCTCCAATGCCACTCAATATGTGTTCTGGGACAGTGTTCACCCATCTCAGGCAGCTAATCAGATTCTTGCTGACTCGTTACTCCTCCAAGGCATCTCCTTAATCGGATGATTTAAGTTCTGTATCTCAAGTTGGATTGACTCTTTTATGTACCACTATTGTTTTTGGATAAGCTTATTATGTACTACTGCTGTCCTTGTTATTTATTTTCCTTTTGAGTTTATGTAAGGTCTCTTTACCGTTCAAACTTGGTATTTATTTGGTTTGGGATAAACTTGGTATTCATTTAGTATCCGTGCAGTATTGCTTAAGGTTCAGCAGCATTCTGTCCTACAATATATTTGTTTTCTGGTTTGGATGATTAAATGGTTCGGAAAATGCCAAAGCCAAAAAAAAAGATCCAGATACCCCTTAGAAGCATTCGAAGGACTTGATGCTCTTGCAAATCTTGTCACCCAGGAAATTCATCAAACTCTCTTCCGACCCAATAGACAACCACAGGAGACCCTCACATAAGCCAGGTTGCATTTGCAGTGTCTGCATCCATCCCGTAAGCGGAGAGGGACTAAAGCACAAAGATACATACACATGCAATGATTGCTTTACTGCTCGGCGCCTCTTCCGAACCTTAATGGAGCAATGTGAGAAGCGTCAATTAGATAAGGAGGCAGAGATTGCACGAAAGAAACAGGAAGAGAAGATAGAGAACAGTGATGATTGACTAATAAGTAGTATTAAGAAAAACAAAACCAATGTTTCAAGCCGTGAGATGATCAAGGAGAGTGATGAAGCTGGAAAGAAAATGTCGCGTCATCCTCATTTAAAGGTGCAATTGACTTGAACATACATACAACCAGAAAAAGAGGATGAAGCTGCAATTGTTCCAGATTTCTTGAGACACATTCATCAGGCCCATGTCTCATGGGGACCAACCCCAAATGTTAGCAAGTTCAGATGGCTACATAGGAATTGTTGCAGACAAAATGGAACATAAAGTCACAAAGGTGTAGGAAATGGTGGTGCAGGAGGAGCCGTGAAGCTAGCTTGAGAATGACGGTTCATATGGAAACGGTATATACAATTGGATACTGACAGGGAATACTAGCCCAGTGCCAGTATACACAAGCCCATTGTTTTAGCTTTTGCTTCCCTGTATATGTATATTTATTCACAGGTGCAGCATCAGTCACGAGATTATTTCAGCAAAGGAATCAATGTTTTACAGGATGGAAGAGAATGATGTCTATTGTTATTGGAATTCACAATGCAGTCAGTCAGAATACAACTAAGAAGTGGTGTTGACATACTGTCCCAAAGGCCCAATGCTACCAGATGTCACTGTTTGGTCAAAAAACTACAGTTAGGCATTTTCGTACACAATGGAAAATTGGAAATCATCTAATCGGGCAATTTCACATGCATATAAATTCCATTTACGTGAGCTGCTTGTACATTTACTCAAAATGTTAATTCAACAAGTTCGAAAATTGCTAAAGCATAAAATAGAAGTGAATGTATATCAAGCAACCAAACAAAGGAAAATTGCTATTCGCATTGCCTTCACAGCTTTGAATGAGTAGAACCAAACTAATGAATACCGATTCTTGCCCATGCTTATTACATTACATCACCATTGTATAATTCAACAGATGCCTTCATGGTCATCATGGACTAAATAGTCAATCCCTCCGCCCATTAATGAATTATCTAGTATGAGTCAGGCTTACGGTTACTACTGTGGCTTCTTGATACGAGTAATCTTTAAAAAATACTAACAAACTTATTTCTTCTTTTTCTAGTTAACAATGCAGCGGATAATCAAGTGCAACTCGAAAGAGATGGTAGAGGCGACAGCGACTGCCACATGTTAGGTTATTGGAAACCTGGAGATAGGGGTTATTGTTTAGGTCTATGCCGCGAGCACAATTACGTCAATGGCTATTGTGAGCCTTATTCTGGTTCTCATCAATGTTGCTGCTTTGAATAGAATAACAATTTGGTTGAATGTTAACATCTAGTAATAGATTATGAAGTTGTATCTTGTAATTTCAGTGGCTTTTCTCATTACTTAGCCCACTGCATGTGAAAGCTTTGGCACTATGCCTCGATTGGTTAGAACAGCCAGATTAACCGTCTTAACATTATCTACTACGTCGATTATGTACAAGTTCTGACCCTCTAGAAGTGTGTTACACAAATTGCTCATTGTTGTTTCTAACTGCCATGTAACTACAGAGGGGAAAGTTACAATCGATGTGCAGGACAGTAATATAACCTCAAAAAGTTCAGTTTTTGCCCAAAGATCTAAGAAAACCATGTCTGAGAAACTTATTTCTTAGTGTGCAATCACCAGTCTCGTCTCAGTCCCTGTGGTAGTGATCCATTTTCACATTCAAAAACAAAATTTACTTATGGCAGTAGATCTAAAAGCTCTATTAGTTTACAACCCACATGCTGTCGAAGAAATATAAGACGAGCAATTGGGGTAAGAAAAAAGTCTGAACATGTTATTCTACTAATCGCAAACCATATTACTATATGCGTGTGATTTAAAATATACTAGTATATCAAAATGAGCTATGTGATGCAGTTCTTTTGCGTGGGGTTGAGTTTCCAGTAGAAACTTTTAAAGCTTCTGCAAATTTAATCAACTCTAGCTTCTCAATGCCATCTGAGTCTTCTTCATCCAACAGATTTTCCTGCAAGGGAGAATTTTCGGTTGTTCTTAAGACCATTCTTTTTGAAGTATAGGAAGGTCCGACATCACTATTTCTTCTACGAAGTTCCCTGACATCATCTAAGCTTAGTGTTCCTAACCTTTGCATGTCCAAGGAAGATCTCATTGTACTATGAGACGATGGCAAGGTTTTAGTTCCACGCTCGTCTGTTTTTGCATCAACATTTGTTGCTGAATGGCTTGAGTTACTACTAGAATATGTTCCCACCATTTCCTCATATGAACTTGCTGAAACTGATTCTCGTCTAATCGAGGCAGTATAACTTGTAGAGTTTCTCTCTGCTGATGAATCACGTTGTTCTCCATGTCGGTGCTTTCCATGTACTAATTTCTTTAGTTTTGAGATAAACTTTGAGTTGGATGAAGTGTGTGATTTCGTGGCAGAAAGATCGACCGAAGAATCATCAAAGTCACAAGATTCTGTGAGGTTTGAGTCTTGAGAAGTTGACCAGTATTCAAAATCAAAGTCCATTAGTCCAATGGATTTATCACCCAGTCCCTCTGAATTTGCATATTCAAGAATCAACTGCTTGGCTTTCTCTTCTGACCTGGGGCTCAACGTTTTGCCCAGGTCTCTGGCTACCGTTTTACCTGGTGTGACCTGATAATTCCTCAGTTCATACCGTAAACACGCATTCAACCACCTTAAGTAGACTAGTTCCTCTACATCAGCACATCGATTTGCTTGGAGTCGTTCAATTTCCTTCGCTAATCCATCATTTTGTTCTCTCAAATGATGGTATGTTTCCTTCAATTCTTCGGTCTGCAATGAAAATCCCACAAGGTGGTGTGGTTAAATGGAGTGTAAGAGTAAGTTGGTTTGCAAGGCAAAAGTCAGGGCAAGTGAACTTTTGCACATTATGAATTGACGAATGAAGTACCTCTGGAGCCTCCAAGACTGACTCGGCCAGAATTTGGGTCGACTCTAGCCTTCTTTCCAACTCTGCATTTTCATGTTGCAATCTAAAATTTGCCCTCCGGAGTTCAGGTGCTTCGTCCTCCAACTCTTTCAGACGCTGCAACTTCTTTTGCAAATCTGGATCATTCCAAACAGCTCTATATTCTTGATCTTGCAAGTTTGCAACCTTTTTCTTAAGTGAACACAGTTCTTCTTTATTATGCTCACCATCGGACCTAATTTTCCGCTTTAGCATCTTTATCTTCGCTCTTGCAGCTTCAAGTTCAGCCAAAACTCTTGAATAATCAGCTACTTGTGCCTCCAATCTTTGATTATCTCCTTGCAATGATTCAATCTTGAGTGTAAAGAGTTTAGCCTCCATTGTGTTAATCTTCAATCGATTTTGAAGCTCCATTACCGCAGTTTCCTGTTCTTTAAGCCCATAATATTCAAGAAGTTGTATTTCAAGATTTCTCTCCCTTTCTCTAAGGACTCTGACCATGTTCCTCAAGTTTATGAGCTCTTGGTCTGTTTCCCTCTCTGCTAGTCTTTTATATGTAGGCGAGTCTACTTCTTTCCTTGGCGAAACGCCGTTGCTGTTGTTTCTTGGGACTTCAAAATCCTTGTGTACAATCTCATTGAATTCTGGCAACAAGTATCCTTCTTCAACCCCCGAATGTTTGCTATTTGTACTCTTTGGAGATAACCCAACTGTAGCAGCATTTTCTGTGGTTATTAACTTCTGGTGAGGTGCATCTTCCTGCGAAAGAAACCATTCTTCGTCACACACGAGTATTTTTGTATTTGCGAATATAGAAGCAAGTGTTTAACATAATTCACAACACCAGATAGAATGAAAACGTTGCACGAACAACTAAGTACTTGTTTATCATGTCCCTGCTAGCTCAATGCACGAATACTAGATGTTCCGGGCAGATAAAGTTTATAACTATGCAATTCGCTAATTTGAACCGCTCATTAACTTGTGAAGGACAGATCCTAAAGATAATATCAGAACAAAGCAGAAGAATATAAAAAGCAGAAAGCAAAAGAAAGCCATGCTGAAGCATACTGCATGTGGAAAACATGTTTTATGCCTAGCAAACATATGCAGTTGCCAAAGAGGAAAATTTGCAAGGAAATGAAATTAGGCCTCAAGTCTGTGTCTAAGTTAAAAGGGAAAAAAAAGCAAAAACAGCGATTTGCTGTTCGCATTTACCGATAAAATCCATGATCCATTTGCATTTAAAGAGAACTACAAATTACAGTCATGGTATAAGAAACACGAAATTCTTCATTAAATCTAGAGAAGCATCAAATTACCATTTCATGTGCAACGGGAACATCTCCGGAGGAAGGCGTAGCCGGAAGAGATCGAAGCTCCCCTACTTTACCCCCAACATTAATCTTTCCAACTACACCTGAATATAGAAAGTTACCACCATTAAAAAGAAGAAGAAAAAAGAAAAAATAGAAGTAGAAGCAAAAAATGAAACCTGAAGAAGAAGAAGAAGAAGCAGATGGCGAAGGTGGAGGAGTAATTGATTGATTGAGTCTTCTGATTCTGAATTGAGAGTAAACAAATCCAGCAAAAGACAAAGCAAATGCTACCCCTAGTTTTACTAACAAAGGTCTTATATCTTTCTTATCTCTCATCATTTTAAAAATCAACCCAAATTTCTTCTCCTCAATATCCATAACTAATCACCATATTTAT
>JAJJMC010014768.1:1791242-1813236 GCA_023531435.1 Papaver californicum | reverse complement strand
AATGAAAATCAAATATTGAAATTAAAAAACTTGATAATAAGTGGTGGTTTAATACAATGCATATATTAAGATATGATTGTAGATGTTTGTAAGAATAGGTTTGTTTCGAAATTTGTAAAAATTAATTTTAGATTTGAAAACTGATTTTAAACTAGAAAATATGAAAGTAATATTCACAAATACCGAAGTTATGGATTTCGCCATTAACCACTTTTAATTGATTCTAAAAATAATAATTTTAAGCAATTCTAGCTCAAATAAGTGATTCTAATTTTTGCCAAAGGTAGATTTTTAAAATATCAATTATAAATCACAAGCATGTTTCATCAAGAGCTCTAGGTTCCAGCATAAACCATCAAATAAAATCACAATCAATTAAGAAAAATTATAATTTTAATTAAAAATAAATATAAAAGTCATAAAAGAATTATTAAAAGTTACCAATTAATCATGGAAAAACGGCTTCCTCCTTGCCTCAGTGATGGGGTTTATCCCATCGTGCTCAAAACATCCTCAAAAGATTGGTACATAGATTAAAAAGTGTTTGAAAGATGAAAAAAATAATAACACAGATGGTTCGCAACGGTGTAACTGCGTTGCAGACCACTAATTTCACTGTTACAGAAGAGAAGTATTTACATCTGAAGATAAACGTTGCAAATGGGTTGAAGAAACCTTTGCAACTGAAGATAAATGTTGCAAAGTTGAAGATATCCGTTGCAGATGGGTTGAAGAAACCGTCGCTTATTCTCTATTCTTCACGTCTTCAACAGCAGCAACAGTTCTTTTGTTTACTTCCCGAGCCTCCCCCTCATCTGGTGTGAGTCCAATCACCTATATGTATACCCCGCAAGTCGACAAAATCTCGAGAGTAACTCAATTATCTTCTCTCTTTTTTCTGCCAAAGTTACGGGTTTCATCTCCTTTTAATTTCTTCACGCGACTTTTGAGTTGTTAGAATTCTTTCCAAACTCTCTGCATTTGATTGAGATAAAACTCAGGGAAGATATTCTCTCCCAAATCCCACATTAATTCTAATTTAAAGGCAAATCTCCGAGATATTCTCGATTCCCTGTTTTGATGAGAATCAATGATATTCTCCCTTTTTTACGTGGATAAATCCATTTACCTTCCCTGTTTTGGAGTAACAAGTCAATCCTAATCCAAATCTGTGAAAAATATGAGAAAATCTATCCCAAATCCTCCACATAAAAATACGCAGTTGAGAACTATTTTTCCCGCCAAAAACAACTCTTTGAAATGGAAGAAGAAGGGGTGCTTGTATCCAATCGGTGGGTGCCTTTAGTAATTTTCTGGGGGTGACTTAAACATTTTTTCAACCAATTTTTTCACACATGTTTATTTCTTGAAAATACCTACAAATACATAAAATAACATAATTAGTACAAAATTGAGTTCCAACAATATAAAGATTGGGAAGGATTAGACACATAAATGTGTATATCAAATACCCCCAAACTTATTATTTTTTAGTCCTCGAGCAAATCTAATCTAGAAAATCCTAACTCACTATCTCAGGCATCGCGATCGCACTTAGCGTGTGCAACAGGTCTTTAAACCCCTAGGTGGCCCTAGTAGACGAGTTTTTTCTCGTGAGGGTTTACAAGAGATATACCCACAAAACCTTTACTCCAAATTCTAGCCACTTGTGAATGATTTAGGCTAGATACTAGACAAACTATTTAGTTGACATACTAAATTCTTCGTCTATAAGAATCATTACCCTATATGAGTCCAAGTGTTGTATACGAGTTTTTACTCAGCGTACCAAAATTCATATAAGAATGCAAAACTCTACTCAAATAATCATCAAACATTCCAGAACTGAATGGAAATTATCAACATTCACATTGCTCGGAATCAATCAAATTCAAAAACATGGATAGATTAGAAGATAAATATAGAAGTAATGAATGGTGCACATGTTGTCTAAGGTGAGCAGTGTTTCCCATATCTGTCTGAAGATCGCCGTCAAGATAAATCCTAATGGATTGAGATACGCTCTCACTGATCTTAATTCTTATACTAATATCGACTCAGCTGGTATATACAAGGGCCCCAGCGGTCGATTTATTGAAAATAAAACAATTATTCTTTTATTTTATTTTTCTTCATTTTTTTTTGTCTCAATTAAATACAATAATGGGGATTTATCTCAATCACTCTACTTCATCCCAACGGTGATAACAAGTCGATACTAGTGCCCCACCAAATCACTTAGAGAAACACAAAATTGTAAAAATAAAAACAGAAGGTGATATGGTTATATGATGATTCCGAAATATGTTTGTTCAATGATTATCATATTATTTCTAACACCTGAGTGCATCCTTCTATGAATAGACCATTTAGTTGGGCATACCAATTCCTATAGACAAGAGTTATGTTTCCATCTACCTAGAATGGTTAGTGTCATCCTGAATAATTCACAAGTTTCTAAATTTTGAAGTTTTATTATGTCAACTAAAAGTTTTTCCCTTACCCCCAAACTTAAATCTAACATTGTCCTCAATGTTCTAAAGATAAATAATTAAAAGCATGAACAAGAAGAAACTGTTACCAATCGAAGGAAAGGAGTTAAGGAAAGCTATTACCGTTTCACATGAGCATGGGTTGCCTCCCATTAAATGCTAAGTTTAAAGTCTTCAGCAAGACTAAGAAATAATTAGTCACCTCATAGAATCATATAACAATAGCCGGAACATTGTGGGTCATTTGAATCAAATAGTGCCATCACAAATAAAAGAAAACTGTAACATGCCAAGAAAATGAACAAACCGAGCACACCACAAGTATAATTAGGCTTAGTCTCCTAAAGTAATAACCTAAATAATTGTTTAGTCTCACCCAAATATAATTGTGGATCCTCAAAGTCAGGCCATCACATAATAATAACCTAAATAATTGTCGAGAAAGTGGTGTTCATTCATAAGCAAATGTGTTGATTCTAATCTCCTAAAGTAATTAGGCTTAGTCTCAAAACTTAATAACTGATACATTTGAAATTCAAATGTTCCCACAATTAGTAGAAATTTCTTAGGTTTGAAAACAAATTCAATCTTGGTATTATCGCCTGGGTAGACCACATCAACCAGAGGATGGGTCTCTAACAACTGAACTTCTTTATGAACATCACTAGGTTCGGGAAAATATGTATGGAGATAATCTTGTAAAATGGTGGAGGCAAAAATGTCAAGTCCCAATTAAGGTATCTTTCTAAGAGTCAAAGGTGAAGAATAGGGAGAATGGTAATCACCCCAAAACTCAGAGTTTTCAGTGTCTCTAGATAGACTAGTCACAAATTCATAATTTCTAGATCGTCAGATTCCTGAAAATGGTCAATTGCTTCTTCTAAGTTATAATCAAAAGGTGCATCCTCACTCATATTTAAAATATCTACAAGTATATCTTCTTTTCTAAGACTATTGTTTCTAATCATTAGACTCCAAACCAGTATTCTCAGGATAAACCCGTTCCTCTAAACCATCATCGGCTTCGTAACAAGGAAATGCTACATCGTTTAAAACAGTGGTATCTCTAGTCAATTCCTCTTCCTTTTGAATAAGTGAATAATCGTTAAAATTATGGTATAAGGCCACTCAAGTTTATTTGAACGTTTGACTATCAAAAATCTAAGTGATTATGGATCTGTGGGATAGAACTTTTGACAATCAACGTTAACATACTCCGATATGTGTATTTGATTAATAATGGAATCTCGTTGTTTGCAGCGATTACTTTTGAAATATTAAAATTGAAGATTGAAAAATTAGAGATTTTTCTTTTTGGTTTTGACCTTCAGCATCATGTATCCACTAAAAAACTATTAAAACGAGATTATTTGTTCAAACCGAGCACACCCTTATCTAATAAGTCCAACAAGACATTATTTGCCCGAATTGGACTTACAACGAAGAATTAATAGCCGTTAATTGGATCGAGCCAATACATTGGAGACATATTAAATAGTAAAATTGGCAAAATAGATTCAGCAAATTTTTTGATTAACATGCTTCCAATTAGAAATCTTGGCTTCATTTTTCTAATGAGCAATTGTTTCATAGATCACCAGATTACACATTTCTCAGATCTTTAGGCTCTTTTTGTTTTCTTTGGTTAAGATCATACACTTCAAGTAAGTTACAATCTATAAATACTCAATGTATTTTTATTGGTTATAGCAATAGGCACAAAGGCTACAGATATCCGATATAAAATATGGTAGGTTTTATATCTCTAGGCATGTAGTGTTTGATGAGAATCATTATCCTCTAAGGAAAGTAGCTTCACCAAATTCTTCAATTAATTCTTCCAGTTTACCACTTACTTCGGCTAATAGTTCTGATATTATCACTCTGCCAATTGTTTATGTTGATAGTTCAACGACTACAACTTTGTTAGATACTCTCCTAATTCTGATGCAACTAATTCTTTCAATTCTTCTACTGATGTTACTTTTTCAGTAAATTCTGACATTGTACCTACTCGTAGAATGACTACAAGAGCAAGAGATGGTATCTTTAAACCAAAATTTTACTCCACCAAACATGTATTTTATGCTATTTTGTTATATAATGTTATGCCTCATACACCAACCTGCTTCTCTCAGGGTCACAAGGATGAATAGTGGAGAGTTACACTTGAAAATGAATACAATGCTCTTCAAGGTGCGGGAACTTGGACATTGGAATCTCATACTGCTGATAAAAATATTGATGGGTGTAAAGAGGTGTTCAGAATCAAACAGATTTTCCTGACGGCACTATAGATAAATACAAAGCAAGGCTAGTTACTAAGGGTTTCCATTAAAAGGAATGACTAGATTATTATGAAACCTTTAGCCTTATAGTTAAACCATTAACAATTATAGTTATATATTTTATCTTTAGATGTTCACTGTGGATGGATAGTTTATCATTAGATCGATGTTAGCAATGTTTTTTTGCATGGATATTTGTCTGAGGAAGTTTTCATGTTCCAACCTCCTGGTTACATTGATCCTTCAAAGTCTGAATATGTTTGCAGATTACATAAGTCACTCTATAGCTTGAAGCAACCTCCAAGAGCATGATATGAAAAACTTCTCAAACTTCTTGGTCCTCACAGTTTTACACCTTCTACAACAATAGTTCTTTATGTGTGCAAAAACGTAGCTCATAAATTACTATAATCTTGGTTTATGTGGATGATATTCTCATCACAGGAAATTCCCATGCTTTTTTTACTGAATTTGTCAGTCAACTTGCTAAGCGTTTTCCAATCGAAAATTTGGGGCATGTACATTATTATTAGGTCTTGAAGTAAAGAGAAATTAAAATGGTTTGTTTCTCAATCAAACCAAATATGCTATTGATCTGCTGGATATGGCTGGTGCAAAACCTTGCAATTCACTGGTTCCCCCTAATTTTCAACTTTCCAATTCAAATGGTGATCTTTTAACTGATCCTACACAATTCAGATCCTTAGTGGGGATATTACAGTACTTAACCTGGACCAGACCGGGGATAAGTTTTTTTATAAATCAAGTGTGTCAGCATATGCAATTTCCAACTTCTACATATTTTATTGTTGCGAAGAGGATTTTAAGGTACATCAAAGACAGTCTTGATCATAGTTTCCTCTTACTAAAAGATTGTTGGCTAACCATGTGTTTAGTGATGTTGATTGGGCTGGCAATGTTGATACTAGAAGGTCCATGGTGGTTTTAGTATTTTCTTAGGAGCTAATCTTATATCCCAGTCAAGTAAAAGATAGAGTGATGTTTGCTAGAAGCTAAGTATATGAACTTCGTTATGCAGCCGAAATTTTCTAGATTTGCCAGATCCTCGTAGATTTTCATCTCTTTCGACCAACTCCTCCTATTCAACCTTGTGACAGTATCAGTATTATATCTTTTTCATCTAATCCTATGTTTCATGGCAAAATAAAACATTAGATATTGATTATTATTTTATTAGGAAATTAGTTTAAAATAAATCTTTACAGGTGACTTATTTGTCTAATCAGGATCAGATTGTAAATATTTTTACTAAAGTTCTTGTATGTCCAAGATTTAATTTTTCTCAAAGGAAAATGAAGGTTGTTCCCTGCAACAGTAAACAGTAACTGTTTCTTTCTCTTGCTTTTATTTAATATTGTCCATACATGTAAATCAATGTCTTGTCTATTCTGTCAGTCGGTCCATCTCATCCAGTGAACAAAAATAAGGTTTGATAGGATTCGACCACACAGTGGACGAAAATTGGCAAATGGTCAAATTTGCCAAACTCCATACGACTTGCCCTAAAAAAATGATCGTATTAAATAACATTTCTCAGCCAAATCTATTAGATCCTCTGAGCTACAACTCAGTGGGTTGTTGATAGTGATACCATCGTGGTCCCATGACTCCGCTAAAGAAAAATGTTTTGGTTGAACAAAAAGTTTCAAAGTGCAAATTATAGGGGAAAAAACATCAGCTTCACAAGGGATCTTAAATAGATATCTCTGTGTGAATGGCAGAGAAAAGAAACAACAAAAAGAAAAAGTATGTAGAATAAGAGAGTTCAATATATCCCAAATGAAAAGAGAGTCCCGACTCCCAACAAAGCATCCAAACTTCCGAAAGAATAAGCCAATTCTGGGTTATAAACCTTGCACCAGAAAAGATCAAAGACTTCATACTGCACAAAATGTTCTCAACTGATAGAGATTTTTGGTTGAAGATTCCAGAGTTTCTCTATTTCCAGATTGTCCACATTGTAGAGCACTAGGTATAAACTTCCAAATGGCGTTACCGGCACATGAACCTTCGATTCAAACCAATTGTCTAGTAGTTGAGAAAGTGAGATATGTAACTGCCATATAACATTGCCAAAATCAGGTAAGTTCTCAGCCCAAACCATACTAGAGAAATGACAAGAGAGGAAGAGATGTTCAACTGATCCTAGGCCTCCTTGACATAAGACACAGTTAATAGTCGAAGCAATACCTCTAGCAATTAGATTATCCTTTGTTCTTAATCGATTTAACATTGTTTGCCAAACCATGAAGTTAATCTTTGTTGGAAAACTTGGAATCTGATACTGCCAAAGCATTTTAGGGGCAAGATGATGAAGCTTCCACGAGAACAACTATGCTCTAGAATTGCAGGTGATAAAGCATTTTATAGGGGCAACATGATGAAGCTTCCAACTTCATCGTTGTTAAGATTTCTCTCGAAAGACAAGTTCCAATTTTGAGGATTAGAAAAGTAACTATGCTCTCCAGTGGAACCAGCTTTATCACCTGCAATTCGAAAGACAGAAGGAAATCTTACTGCAAGAAGAAGCTCACTAGTCCAAGTGTCGAGCGGAGCCAGAAGGAAAAACCAAAGCCATCACTCACTAATTTTTCCAAGTTCTTGTAACAACACAGACAAAAGCCACTTTAGATATGGCAACCCAACAACTGGCATTACAAGCTGTTTTGACTTGTGAAACCAGAATTTTACTTTATGAAATCTCAAATTTTTGTGAAACCAATTGATCCCACAAACTAGCTCTTTCATTAGTAAATCTCCACAGCCAATATTTGATAGAAGAGCAATATTCATAATTTCAAGACCTGCGAGTTCATGAGGTTTTGCACAAACTTGCATCTTGTTTCAGGTTTGGCCAACATTTCTCAAAAAAGACCAAAGGGGCCTTTTCTTGGCCAAGTCCCTTTAGAGCATCTCCAATCGTCGATCAAATTGACGATCAAAGATTAAATTTGATCTTTGATCGCTCAATTTCTCCCACAGCCGTGCGATTAGATTTAGTATATAATCGACGAAAACCACTGTTCAGGATTAAAAGTAATCGCTGATCGACGACTAAAACTTATAGTCGAGTGAAGCACTAGAGGTTCGCATGTGTACAAACGATGTCCCAGGATTTCGCTTAAAAACACGGGCGGGAAACTAGAATTTCGCCAGAGCAAGCGGGCTACCAATGCTTCGCTTCATGAGACGATATCCCAGAAACTCGCTTACACATAAGCGAAGTGGTAAGATTTCGCCCATTATCATGGATTTAGACAAGCGAAATGTTGGGATCTCGCTTGGGGTTTTTTTTGGTAGGCGGTAGAGCAACATCTCGCTTGGACCAGGCGAAGCTTCAGTTTCTCGTCCGTCTCCTCAAGCGATGAGTTAACACTTCGCTTACGTGAATGCGATATCCCAGTGTTTCGCTTGACTATCCATGGCTGTTTTTGAGACGGAGTAAAGATCAAATTTTTTGATCTTTGATCATTTGATCTAGTCGTGTGACTGTGGATGCCCTTGTTGCATTCAAAATTCAAAATTCCTACTTCTGAAAAACCAAAGTTGGCCTTTTCTTGGCCAACTGGCATTATTTGTTTCGACAAATTCCGAAAAATCTCTCATATCTAAGTGCAGAATTAACTTTCCTTTTTATTTTACAATCTCTACACTGAAATCTCTAGCAAGTAGCCAAGGGAAGGAATGATAAAGAGCCCATGAAATTCAGTTCTTCCCATAAATTTTCTCTGATTATAGGAGCATTGCAGTCTCTTCATCTCGTCGAGGAACCTTGAAATTAGTCATGCATTTAGAAGCCTGGTGGAATTTGGGGTCTTCTGCTATAAGTGTTTCAGATTATCACAAACAATGTTTGGAAGAAAAAACCAAATGCATGACATAAACAAAGAACAATCATTCAAATGTTTCAAGCATTTTACATTTAAGAGAGAGTATTGACTCACGAGACTCAGTTTCTAAATAGTCTAAATTTTCATGACATTAGAAGTTTATGTGAACATATTTCCATAACACCTAGTTAATCTACCTCAAACAAAGCTATTAGAGTTACAAGTCTATGACTCATAAGAAATAACAGATAGCGATAAGAACTACGACAAGAAATGGAATAACAGATCCTAAAACTATAGCAGCTATGATGACCTTAGAGAGTTGGCTATCCTTGGATCCTTTGACAGATACTCCAAAACATGCTCGTGACCAGTTGCCACATAGCAAGGGATTCCCAGAAAAGCTAACAAACAAAGTAAACTGTCAGCACTGAACAATTTAAATCAAACAAAAACTCAATCAGTTAATCTCATTTTAGGCACAATAAAGGACACCATACCTTGCAGGTGGAAACTTTAAGAAGTTGGGAGGAATGCGACCTGATAGGTTGTTGTTTGAGAGATCCCTGTATCCAAAAAAGAAGTGAGCGAGAAGAGAATTTCAGTTAACCCAAAAGTGCATTAAAATGTCAGCAAGGAAACCAGGGCCTTACAAGGAGTTGATACTCTGCAACTGGACCAATAAGGGGATCCTGCCAGATAAATTGTTGAATGACATGTCCCTCGTAGATGTAATAGTAAGGTTAGAATCGAATGACAAAACAAAGAGTAATTAATATGTGAAACTCATTTGGTTGTTTGTATACTCACAGAATCTGAATATTTCCGAGATTCCCAAATTCGTCTGGTATAGGACCATCAAGATTGTTCTTACTCAAATTCCTAGATGTGAACAATGCAAGTTAAATCCTAAGTATATGCCTTGAAATAAAAATGATATTCAGAGCAAGGAAGTTTTCCTAACAATGTTACGAGATACTGTAGATAACCATAGAAGACGGCACAGGTCCTGAAAAATTATTGCTAGAAAGATCCCTGCATCATGACCTTATGTTAGCTTAGAGATACTTTAAAGGGGGAAAAAACAATCCAAGCTCTTTAGACTTACAGTGTGTCCAAATTAACTATTCTCCCAATCACGAAAGGAATATGTCCTTTGAAATGATTCGCCGAGAGATTTCTGCAGATCACACAGGAAATACATAAAACAAACAAGGAGACAATTCTAAACAGAGAAGAGCACTAGAGCCTAAATATACTTACAGGTAAGTAAGATTTCCTAAATTCTTGAATCCAGAAGGAATAGAACCATTAACTTGTTGCCATAAGCATTACTGAAGACAGCATAAAACAAGAATGAGAACCTGCATAGAAGCTAGAAAAGGTTGTTGCCAATATTCCTGTATCAAGAAGTGCATTTGCAAAAACAATAAAACTCACAGCCGATTTAGTGCTTTGCATGAGCTGATATTATTTGGGATAGGGCCTTCAAGAAAGTTGTTGCCAATATTCCTGTACCGAGAATTCACATTTTTCAGAAATGTCTCAAATTAGAACGGCAAACACTTCAAATAACTTGGGACATAATAAAAATTAAACTCACAATAAAAACAGCTTTTCTAGGTTACCAGACTCTTCTGGAATTCCGCCAACTAGTCGATTGTCATTTAACCACCTGTTAATGTACCTTATTTATTAGTGGCAGCAACATGATCGTTAAACATGAAATTCTTTATCATATGTAACAAAAACACTCATAAGTAACGTAGTTTAGACATTTTTCCCAGCTCCGTAGGAATTGGTCCTGTTAGTTTATTTCCATGGAGGTACCTACACAAAAAGAAAACCATCATTCAGTATACCAACTGCCATTAAAAGATGCAAACAACAGTCCAAAACAATGAACCTACTTAACTCACAATTTTCCGATGTCAGATAGACTGCCGAGACTTCGTGGAATTGGCCCGACAAGTTCATTCTCACTTAAATCTCTACAAATATTCAAAGACATAAACTTTTAGATTAAGCAAACATAAATGACAAGTGAAAGCACAATTATGATTTCAAAAGCAGAGTCAATGATACATACAGAATAGTCAGGGGTCGCATAAGACCGATCACCTCCGGAATCTTCCCAGTCAGCAGGTTTCCTTTAAGTGACCTAGTGAATGAACAGCCAATTACCCAGGAAAATAATGCTTATCAGAAATACATCATTTGTGGCACCTCAACTTTAAAATTTGTATCAAATACAAAAGCAAAGAAATGAAAAAAGTAAAGAAAGAATGTACATACAGGAACATGGCCATATGTAAAAAACCAACACTGTAAGGAATTTCCCCACCGATCTCATTGTATGAGATATCACTGGAAGCATATTGAAATTTGTCATAAACAGAAGCATGCAGTTGAAAAAGTGTTAAAGATAAAGCAACTTACAAGAGCGAAAGACTTGTACAATTTCCAATATTCTCAGGGATTGTACCTCTTATTTTGTTGGCACCCACGTCACTGTTATAGGTAATATTGAAGTCATATATCTAATGAAAACTAAATTAAGCAATTGAAATAGAGCAGGATTTCAAACCAATACTTACAAGTACAACAGACTAGGCATTTGACACATATCAGGAGATAGGCGCCCACTTAACGAATTATTTCCCAGGTTTCTACATCACATTAAAATGTTCTAGACCAAGACCCATGCGAAAAACTGAAAGGAAGAACAAAACATCGACTTACAATTCTTTGAGCTGTTTGAAATTGAATATGGTATGTACCCATATAAAGCATTCCCAGATAAATCCCTGCAAAGTGTCAAAAGCACTTTACAATGAAGAAAATCAAACTTGAGAGTTGAGACATCAAAAATGACAGATGCTTACAGATATTCTAGCCTTTGACAATTTCCTATCTCATTTGGAATTAGTCCACTTAAACGATTCCCGTCCAAATATCCACACAAAATTACAAGACAAGAACAAATGTAAATACAATACACAAAAAAACAACCAAATGATAGAGAAATAAAGCCCATCCTTACAAAGTCTGCAAGTTCTTTAAATGTCCAATTTTTGGTGAAATTTCCCCGCCAATATTCAAACTCGATAGATTCCTTATATTAAACAAATCAAACCCCATGTTATTATTTAAACCATTCAAGTACTGATACTTAAAGAGACTAGAAAAAACAAGTCTCACAAAATTCTTACAGTGAAATCACTGAGAGGCTAACATTGTAACATGAAACACCTCTCCAAGAGCAATGATCTTGATCGTGTTTATCATCCCAATCAAGCAATACATTAGAATCATCATTAAGTGATGCTTTAATCGACCTAATGCTCGTCCTACAAAACACACTTAGAAATCAAAATCCAATTAAGGCAAAAAGAATTGTTATTTCCATTTTCAAACTGTTCTAACTGTTGGCGCTAATGCGGAAGTGTGATATATGAAAATGATACAAGAGATTAATAACAAACCTTCAAAAGAGATCGAAGATAGCATCACTTAATGATGATTCTAATGTATTGCAAAAGAGGAGGCTTTGATTAATATAACAGAGATGAAGAGAAGTGCTAGAAACAACATTTTTATCCACTTCAGCTGCAACTGGTCACAATCGACTTGTTATCTTTCAAAACCCACCTTTTACATCTCCACAAATAAACCACAGAAACACTGAATTGAACCACCAAGATCCCAACAGTTCACACGGATGGTTGTTCACGGCTACAAAATCTTGTTTAACAGCCATAAACCCCACTGCTTGAACTCGACCCAAAACTGATCCAAGACTAACACAGATGCGTACCCAAGCTTCAAATCCATCTTGACTTCAAAAACCCCTCATAATCTGTCAAGAAACAATCAGCCATAACCCATGATTCCAACAGCAACAATAACTTCTTTCTTCCCTTCTTTCATCCCGTGAAACAATGACAATCAGTACAATTGTTTTATTAATTAAGAAATTTCCCACACTCTGATCGTATATCAGCTTTGAGTAAACCATTGATTTGCGACACAAAATCAGAGTGAAGAGAAAATGGAAGAGTTAGGGTTTTAAGGATTTAGATGAAAATCGGGAGATGAACTTTGTAATTCTGTTTTTGTTTTTAGGTTACCAATGGATAAAGATGGATCGATAAAAATGAGGGTTTTCTTTGTTTTTATCACTCTGGTATGGAAATGACAGAAGTGTCCCTGTCTAGCCATGTGTCAGGTATGCTTAAATTTAGTTTCAAACACATCTACTGGTTATGCATATTAATTCTTCATCGGATTTAGTTAAATCTCAGAAAAAGTACGGGTATAACAATATTATCCCTTAAAAAAGAACTTTTTTCCCAAAGTCTAAAATAAAACTTAAAAGTTAGGAATATCTATAATTACATTCCAATGACGAATTGTTTAACGAGTCCAACACGCACAGTCCAATGCAAATGAATTTAAGCACTTATATAAAATGTCAAGATTTGATCAACACTAATTTGTATTGAGCTCAAGAGTGAAACTAACGCAATCTCCTCCGAGTGCCGCCAACACGTACAAATCCGTACAATTGTACTAAAAATCCATGCCATACATGTATAAGATTAGCATATCGACCATTCCAATGAAACTCTGACATCATTTTCTATTAAGTAGTGGCATATATATACGGATAGGTAGATTGATCCACCATACCTTTTTAAAAATACAGACATAGGTAGAGTACTAGATGGTATTGTTTTTCCTATGCATTTCATTGTTAGTTTTTTCCCTTGATGGATGGATTCTTCTCGTACTTTACCTCTGGGTTTAGACTTTAAGCGGAAATGCTTGCTTTGGTAATTAAGTTAGTGGAAAACTTTAACTCTGGGTTTAGACTTTAAGTGGAAATGCTTGCTTTGGTAATTAAGTTAGTAGAAAGCTAAATTGGTAACTAAGTTACTTTACCTCTGGGTTTAGACTTTAAACGTTACCATTCCTTTTACTTTAATGTAGCAGAGAATTATGAAGATTCTAAGAGGAAAGTGAATCCATTTACTCGTTGATTTTAGGTTGTTCTCATTTTGGGAAAGTGTACTTAACGAAGAAGATAAACAATCAGGGATATTAAGGGAATTTCGACTAAGTTGTTAAGGTTTGACCTCGTTTTAAAACTCTCATCCTTAAGGCTGTCAATCCTTATCCGATATCCGATATCCGTTTCCGATAATCCGGAATTCTATCGGATATTATCCGTTATATCGGATGTCGGGTATCGGATACGGATATTTTTATCGGATATTGAGGGTTATCGTAACGGAACCGGCTAAGCCGGTATCCGTCGGATATTATCCGTATTCGATAAGGCGATAAGTAAAGTGTAAAGAAAAGTAGACTAGGTATTCTGTTCTCTTCACTCTACCGTTCTACGCCTACCCCTCTTTCATTTTCTTGTTTTCAAAGTAGAGATGGTTGCGTTACTTAAATTTCTTCTTCTTATCACTTTCTCTTCAAGTAATTCCAGATACGTATTTCATTCTCTTTAAACTTTCCCTTCCTGTTTTGTTTATAGATCTTCATTCTTACTTTCGCCTCTGCGTCTGGAAACCTAATCAATCCTCTGAATTTCTCTAACAACCTGATTGTGCTTTTTGTATGAAAGTTTGGTTTGGAGATCTTTCGATTTATATGATTCAGACTTTACATGTTTAAATTGAATTGAGCATTTTTAATTTATTTTTGGTATACATGAATTTTCTGTTTTTAGGGTTCCTATTCTTGATTTTATAGTCTGGGTTAGGTTTGGTAGGTGTAATTGTTCAAATTGATAGTTGGGATGCGCTTGGTTAGGTATTAGACAGGAAATGAATATAGGTTTTATCCACTGTGATGGCTAATCCTTGGCTAGTTGGGTCTGTTTAAAACTTAACATTGTTTCACAACATGGGAACTAAAGGACAATTAGAAGTAGAAGTAAAATATCGAACCGGCAATATATCTACATTCTTTGCATAACATTTTGTGAAAATGTATTCTGATCAGGGTAAAGTATAATTTGGGTTTTATTGGATGGCTAGTAGAACTGCAGGGATTAAGTTTGTAACCCTTGTAGCCACCAATGGTACCAAAATCTTATGCTCATGCCATCCAAAACCTGAATTCTCACAAGTTCATGAAATTCCCCGTTTAGCTTTGGATATCTCAAGCTACAAACTTCTACCAACAGGTTCTTTAGAATGTAAAGGGACTAGGTAGTTGGCATCAGCTTTAGTAAATATATGTTGTTTATTTTTTGTTAATTATTACTAATATTTTAGGTAGAGTGTGATGTAATTTGTGCTTATAGTACATGGTTCTATTTGTTATAGACTTAGTGGCTTCCCATGCTTCTGCTACAAACAACACAGACTTCCCATGCTATAATCCTAACAGCACATACTTCATTTTTGTACATTTGACATTCATTATGTAAGGGAGTAACTTAATGTTTTGAAACTGAAATTAGTCACATTTGCTGCTACACATTGCGTTAAATGGATGGATTTAAGTTATACAGTACTAGACTACTTGATATGTTGTTGAATGTAATGAAGGTTCAGAAATAGCAAATCATAGGACCATACACATTTTTAAGGTCATCAACTAAGGAGTAAGAATTTTATGACCATACATGACTTTTAAGATCATTGATACCATTAAGTTGTGATACAACAATAAAAAGTTGAATTTGGTGAAATATACTTGAATTTGATATCATTATTATATTACGGTGGTAAAGTTATTGTACGTTAAACTAACATGTGTGATTCTGTTCAATTCAGGGTGATCTCACAAAGTCAGAGAGCATCAGCTTCATCAGTAGCATCACATTCGTTCCGTTAACATCCGTTGACAGCCCTACCCATCCTTAGCCTTTGTTAATTGACCGGCTCTGGTATCAGCCCGCTAGAAACGGTATTCTCTTTATAATTCGTGTATTTCGTGTTATTTTCTTACCAATATCAGGGAACTTCTTCCGAAACACGTGAAGAAACTCTATATATTATATATTTTATATGACTTTTATAGCTAGTTTGTGTAGTTGTAACAATAAAAATCGCCTCGTTACAATACCTAAATATTCAAAAATCAGTATAGCTTTAAGATATATTTCTAGTGTTTTCTTACCATTTGATTCACGCCGAAACACAAATTAATCTAAATAACAACCAGAATCTTATGATCCCTTACATATCATCTGCCATATTAGCTACTAAAAATATTTAAATCAAACTAAAAAAATCCCTAATTTGATCAAATTATTGTCAATAATAATAAAACAATCAAAAAAATATACTAAAAATAAAACATATATATAATATCCTCGAGGTAAGAAATCTCTTCCACAAATACTTTACACATTGTGAACAAGAGCTTTCCTTGACCATTAAAAGATGACTCTAATAGAGATTTATGGAGAGATAGCAATGAAATTGAAAGATAAAATTTTAATTAGATATTACATGTAGTTCGGCTACTGAATTATATTATAATTGTTGTTCTTCTTCACGCAAGTAAAATTTTGATTAAATAAGTATAAAATTAGATGAGAGCGAATAGATATATAATAGAGATTAAGGCTTGATCAACTCAAATATGCTTTTAAATTTTTGATCAGAGCTTCGGATTGAGGGTTAAATCAAATTCCGCAAGGGAAACCTATTAAATAATTTAATTAAAAAAATCGAGATTGTTATCTCGAAAGCAATATTAAGATGAAATTAAAGTAAATCTAAACTCTGATCATGAATCATAAAAGAGAATCAAGATGAAATCGAATCTATTAGGTTATCAACGTCGATTTTTTTTTGAAATTTCAATCCCTGATGGATAAGTTAATCGATTGAACTACAACTATAATACTTATCTTTTAATATATTTTTTTATTGATGAATCTTTGTTTTCAGTTACAGATGATCTTCATCGTCTCCCATCAATTTGCGACAAATCTTCAAAATTAAATCAAACCCTAGTTATTGTTATTTTTTTTGGACGGAGAGAAAAATAAATTAAAAATCAAAGTTTCTAATGATTTCGTGCGCGTGCGCGCATACGCAAATATATATATATATATATATGTAAAAGGGTGATTTTGTCATTATGAAAATATGTAAAATAAAAGTTTGCAACGGATCCTAAAGAAAATCAATGTTTGGAGCATAGTAGTAATAATTTAATTAAACTATGGGTTATAGCATAGATGATTCATTTTTTTGGGTTTTCTTAAAATGGAATTTATATCCTATAGGGTTGATAATAGTTTTCACCTTATATTTTTATCGTTTCCTGACCAATGAGAATGATTTTAAGTGCATAAAAAGATTTGTTTTCATTAATTTCATTAAAAAATACAAAGCAAGGTTGGTGGCAAAAGGGTACTCACAACAACCTGACATCAACTCCGATGATACTTTTACCTTGGTTGCTCATCTTGACACCATTAGAACCGTGATTACTATGGCTTCCCAAAAAGGTTGGTTATTATATCAACTTGATGTGAAATCGACTTTTTTAGATAGAGAACTCCAAGAAGAGGTGTTGTAGAACAACCACAAGGTTTTGTGATTGAATGAAAATTTTCCAGTTCAACCGTACAAAATTTTCATACACTTCACTCAACCTTTGCTCTTCTTTGGTGCCAACGGTGGTGATGTTGATGCATTTGTACTTGGAGATGCTCTAAACCTTGCATTTCGGGGTGTTTGAGGTAGTTTTTTACCTTCTTCATCTTCATTTTTTCTTGTTCTTCATCAACAATAATGGTTCTCTTCTCAATTTTGCCTTCTTCCCAATTCCATGAAGCACTTTCATCAAACAACACATCACGACTCGTAATCATTGTTTTTCTCTTCAAGTTAAACAACTTATAACCTTTTGACCGGAGGCTATAGCCAAGAAATACATATTTCTCACTTGATTCATCAAGATTTGTTCTCTTCATCTTTGGAATTTGAGAATAACACACACTACCAAAAGATTTGAGATTCCTTACCGATGGTTTTCTTCCACTTCATGCTTCAAAAGGAGTTTGATTCCATACGACTTTTGCTGGACATCTATTAACAAATAGACAATGGTGTTAACGGCTTTAGCGCAAAACTCTTCAGGCATACTTTTCTCATGAAACATAGACTTGGTCATCTCCATAACGGTTTGATTCTTCCTCTCGGAGACACCATTTTGGTGAGGAGTATAACCCATAGTAAGTTATCTTTCCATGCCTTCATCTTTACAAAACATATCAAATTATTTGTTGTTGTATTCTTTTCCTCTATCACTTCTCAACACCTTGATGTAATGGCCACTTTACTTTTTAACAAGGTTCTTGAACTTTTTGAAATACCAAACACCTCCATGAAGTACACCCATGGAGTACACCCAAGTCATAGGCTAAGATCATCAATGAATAAGATAAAGTATCTATTACCTCCATGAGTTGGTGTCTTCATTGGTCCACACACATCGATATGGCCCACTGCTCCGTGCAATAAATAACAAAAACAATATAAGATTTTTTTTCTTCCTCAGTATGCACTAAAAAGAGCATATTATAAAAAAAAACTCAAAAAATGTTTTTATTTACTGTGAGGATTTAATCCAACGTCGTTTGTAGCTATAAAGTAAGGTCCATGTTTCTTATTTAAATTGTGAATCATAACATGCCTTTTTATTTTCAAGAATCACAGTGTACATTAAATCGTGAAATTCATGATTAATGTATATTTTATCTTTGTTTAATTATATTATATAAGCTCATGTTGAGCTTTCATACATACTAAAGAAAATGTATTAAGTTTGATAATTTTTTAATATTTTTTCCATCGGAAATATTTGAAATAAAATAAATTATTTAGATAGTACATTAATTAGGATATACATGTTATAACGGTAAAAATAGACATTTGATACCTTAAAATATGTGTATAAGATAACCTCGATAAATGTATATTTTTTGGATCAGAAAAAGAGATATATTTAGTTAGGTTATTAATTTATTTTTTATTATTAATTGAATAATTATTATTTTTTTAAAGTAATTTTATATTTCTTCTTAAATACTTTTTATTATCTGGTATCATTTCTAATTTACACCATAGAATTATGTTGACATATAGTATCTTTTGGACCAGCCAAATAAAAAATGATGCTCTTATGGAATCGACTAAAGACGGGGAAAATTATTAGTATGTAATAAATTATGAAAACGATGATGAACCAAATGATTGTAGCATCATACCAAATGAGTCAACAAAAAAATCCTTCAAAATAATAGTCACCATAAAAAATGACTTGTTAGAATACAAGTAAAATATTCCAAAAATTGTATATACATTACTCAAAAGATGAAATGCATTTTGATTTAGGTGGAAAGAAAAATCAATTTTAGATGAATTTTTTTGGAAGAAATAACTTCTTATAAGGACATCGTTGATTAGATGAAATATTTTGATATAATCTATATTTTATTTGTATTAAATTGACAGATAATTAATTTATGTTTTTACGAGCCTTTAAGGACCCAAAATAAATTTATTCGTTAATACATTTAACGAGTTTATTCATTTAGCCTTTTTATCAAAGTCGGGATCAGAGAAAATTATATATTTGACGAGGTTATTCATTTATCAAATATTTATTTATCGAGATTAGACTATAGGCCTATTTAGTTGGACAAAAACAAAAGAAGATAAACCTTTACCATGAAAAAAAGTTCTATAATTCAAATATAGTGTGTGTGTATATATATATCAGCAGACAAATGAATGACTCAGTGGGTTGGAGCTCCCAGTATTTCTTCTAAGGACATGGGTTAGTTTATTTCTTCATTCCTACTAACAATACTTGTTTCTGCTTCAGAGGAGGGAGATTGCTGACCATAAACTAAGGATGAAGGGTAAGAAATCTAAGATGATCAAAGAGGCAAGGAAGGAGTTAGAGAAGTTACAGGGTTGACGAAGCCTGTGGGAGTCGAAGATGTTCCAAAGATTAAAATCCAGATACAAAAAGACCAGATTAGAGTTATGGTAGAGTGATAATAAGCTTCAGCTGCTATCCACTCTTCTTTGATCGAAGTTTCATGTTTCAAAACTCCATGTGGTGGGTAGTTTAACATTTATGTGTTTACAAAAAATTTGTTTCTAGATTGGAATTTTGATCGTATAGTCTTATTTATAGTCTTCTTTGCTCATAAATTTCTGTTTTTTTAATATTTTACTATTTGTCAAAAATAAAAATAAATAAATATATATATATATACTGATTAACATGTACCTCTCTAATTGACTACATTTAGCATGAGTCCACGCGACCATACCCAAGCCTCTCACGCCGGATAGGCGGTAACTATTTAGACCGTGGAATGTCCAAGTCCAATGGTCTTTAAATTAGGGTCTTCCATATTTTTTTCAAGATTTCAATCAGAGTTTTGGAATTTATTTCCTTACACCATTAGATTTGAACTTCAATAATGTATTCCAAGTGCTGAGGTGTCATAAAACTTACAAGATGGAATTCTTCCATCATAAGACTTACTCTTAAGCATAACAGAAGTAGGGTTTTATATGATAATAAGCCCAACCATAGTGCCAGTTTCATTCTCATACGTTCTCTCCAATTTACCCTTTTCTTTTGCAATTTATCATGGGTAAATTTCTTCCGCAAGAGATTACATTATGAAGCATTAGATCAGCCAGTATAGAGATTTAAGCCGCCTTAAATGTAACGTTTGAAGCATTAGATTCATTACTGTACTGCTTTCTGCAGGGGGAACGCAGTATGGTCCCAGACAGTCCCAGTATGATCGACCGTGCTACACTTCAGTATTTAAAATTCGATATTTTTTTCATCTCATGTTCTTTACTTTGACCATATGGAACTCGCCTGTCCCACCAAATATATGTCTCTTCTACTGGACTGCAGCTCACAACAAGATCTCCACCCAAGACTCTCTCCAACATCGGAACTTTGAGCTTGCAAGCAAATGTCCTCTATGCCTAGTTGCATGCGAATCAACTGAACACTTTCTCCTAAATTACGAATTCTCTCGCGAAGATTGGTCCTTAATTTTACCAGGTTTGCATTCGTGGACTCTGCCTCCATCAGTTTTTCAACTAGCTCAATCTTGTTCATCTAAAGGCATTTTGGGTCCAGCAAAAGAAATATGAGACTTAGTTCCGGCCGCTGTTATTTGGGCATTATGGACCAAACACACTCGAAGAATTTTTCTCAAAAAATCTTTGTCGCACTTTCAGCTCAATGTGGAAGTGAAAGCATCCCTTCTTGCTTGGAGTTCTGCTTTCAGCAGAAATTTTAGCCACAGGCTTGATTGGTGCATTATCTCTTGGGATAGTTTGTTTCACTAAGTATTGTAGGAGCATGTTTCTCTTTTACTTCCATCTAACATGGAAGTAATTCTGTTTACTCACCATGTATTTACTTTCTTTTTGGATACTGTTTTTTTGTTAATTCTTTCTTCTCTCTTAAATAAAGCTCCCCTTTCTCGATCAAAACTTTGATCATGAGTTGACATGTTATATGATACTTCTCTTGCAGTTTAAGAATTTGTAAGAATATATATATTTATGATTTCTTGATGTTTTTCACTTTTCACTTGATAATTATTTATGTTTTTGATTTGCTTAGAAGGACAGTGAAGCCTGGGATGTACTGCTGGTGTAGGTCTAGTAGTATGAAGCATGAAGTCTGTTTACTATAGTGTGAGTTACACTTCGGAATATGAGCATGTGTAAAGTCAATATGTGTTTTCTTCTTTCTCATATTAAGGTTGCCTAGGTGCAGTATTCTTTGTAAAAGACTTAGCTTATATTGATCACTGAGAATGTGTTAAATCAGTAGTTATACTGTTGCAATAGAAATCTTTTTCCATAGAAGTATTCACCCAAATACTTTTCCATCTTTTAATCATAAAATTAGTTAAACTTGAGTCGTTCAAAGAAAAGGTTGAACTTAGGAAAACAGTATACTAATTTTATTTAAATTTAAAAAGTTTTTCAAATAGAAAATAGTTCTTTTAAATAATACAATTAGATAACAACCAACTCCCTAACCTCTAAAAAACAACTAATACAATTAGATAACAACCAACTCCCTAACCTCTAAAAAACTCATAAAGACCCGCTAATGTAAATATATGACCTCCTAAAACTCCTAAGGGCTAGAACAACCTACTCATAGTGGTTGCCCTAGGGGCATCACATGCCCTTAGGCCTAGCCGGACTTGGAATAAGTCGGCTAGGCACAAACAAAGGTATACGACCCCAATAGTACTAAGTAAACACGACGATAGGAATCCAGACCTAAATATTCTATCCCTAAGCTTTCTCTTTTC
>JAJJMC010014768.1:1732081-1781244 GCA_023531435.1 Papaver californicum | reverse complement strand
TATGTTTGGTTTTTAGGGTTTTAACAATGGGTAGTAGAGTTTTTAAAGCATACTTTGATCTTGCTTCTATGATTGTGATTGATTTATGATTTGAATGAAATCATTTGTTTGTAAACAGGTTGGTGAATGATGGGTGTAGTTCTGAAGATGAAGACTACATTCCAAGAGTAAGGAACCTTAATCTTGAGAATTGTGATGAAGAAAGCTCATATTACACAGGAAGTGAGAGTGATGAAGGGGATGATGTACCTACTGATGCTGACAATGAAGTGGATAACATTAATCAACAACTAGTTTTGTATAGTGATGAAGCTGAGGTTTGTAGACATGAAGAAATTGATCATGGTGAGTTCATTAAAAACACCCAAAATCTGTATGAAAATGAAGATGAGGATGATGAGTTTAGTGTTGCAAATTCTCCCACAGATCAGTTATATATTGGCATGGAATGGCCAACATTTATTCATTGTAGGAAGTACTTGAGAGATTTAGCAATTAAGAGGCATTTTAGTGTTAAAAAGATAATGAATACTGAAAAAAGGCAAGAATGGAGATGTGCAGCGGAAGGATGTACTTGGAGAGTTAACTGTTATCCAACCTTTGATAAGATCACATTTAGGTGCAAATCTGGAGAGTTGAAACATAGTTGTAAACCTAAAGGTGTGTGCTCTTTTTTCATGTCTCCTTATTTTGTGTCTCATTATGTTGTGCTTATTAAAATCTTGATGTTTGTTGTTTGTATACATGTTTGAAAAATCCTATGGCTAATGCAAGATGGGTTGCTTCAAAGATAATGGGGTATGTTTCTGACCACATTGACTGCAAGCCTTCACATATTAAAGATAGGGTGAAGAGAAAGTATAAAGTAGATATCTCATATTGGACTGCTTGGCATGCTAGGCACATATGTTTAGAAAAGGTTTTTGGGTCATTTGAAGATAGTTATAGGCAAGTACCAGAACTGTGTAGACAGATTCAATTAGCAAATCCAGGCAGTGTTGCAACTTGGAGTAAAGAAGGTGTGAATGAACAATTTGCAGGGTTGTTCATTATGTACAAGGCTAGTCTAGATGGTTTTCTTAATGGTTGCAGACTGATTATTGGATTAGATGGTACATTTTTAAAAGGGAAGTATGCAGGAATGATCTTGGCTGCTATGGCTTTGGACAACAATAATGGTATATTTCCCCTTGCCATATATTTTTGCAGAAACGAATGCAAGAAAACTTGGAATAAGTTCTTGTCTATTCTTGCGCCACATGTGACCATTCAAGATAAGCCAATTACATTTATTTCTGATCAGCAAAAAGGTATTACACCAGTTTTTTAGCAATGCACATTCTTAGTTAACATTGTTGTAATTTGATGATGCTTTTTGTTTTAAGGTTTGATTGATGGTGTGGCTAGACAATTTGCACATGTCAAACACTATCATAGGTTTTGCTTCAGACACTTGTACAAGAACATGAAGATGAAGCACCCTGGCGCTTATTTAGAGGAACTTGTTTGGAAGGCAGCAAAAAGCTACAACGAGATAGATTACCAGTTTTGGATGCAACAAGTGGAAGACTTGAATCAAGAAGCCAGAACCTGGTTAGAATCTCATCCAAAGGAAGAATGGACAAGGCACAAGTTTGATCATACTTCTAGATGTGAGCATATCACTAACAATTTCAGCGAGTCTTTTAACAAATGGATTCTTAAATTGAGGGCAATGCCTATATGCAAGTTAGTGATGGAGTTTGAGAAACTAGCCATGCAAATTTTTTAAAATAGAGAGCAACTAGCCCTCACTTGGGATCAAGATAGGTTAATAGAGAGAGCTGAGAATAAATTGAAAAGGCACAGAGAGAATGTGCATTGGTTTAAATGTTATCCATCGACTAGAACTGTTTGGTTGGTTGAAAATAATGAGAGTATGACTTGGAAAGTGGACTTGACTAAGCATGAATGCAAATGTGGAGCATGGCAAGTTGGTGGTGTGCCATGTGTGCATGCAATGGCTGTCATTTTAGAATTAAATGAAGATGAGTACTGGTAATTCCTAAACTAATACATGTCTTTTTGTTACTTTGTGTCTAAAAATTCTTACTTTGTGTTACTTTATGTTCGTTTACAGTTTTGTGGATCAATGTCATTTTGTTAGCAAATACATGGCAACTTATGCTGGCAATATATAGCCAATAGCCAATCCGGTATATTGGCTTGAGGTATGATTTCTAATCCAATATATTTTGTGTTTCATTTAACTAATCCAACAGAATGTATAAATATGAACTTAATATTGCCAAATATAGGTCCCTGATGTTTACAAGGTAAATCCTCCAAGAATCGTAAGACCAGTTGGTAGGCCAAGATCGCAAAGAAGGCGAGAGAGGAATGAGCAACTTGGAATACAAAGGGGAATGAAACAATGTGGAGTTTGTAAAGAGTGGGGCCATAATAGAACTGGTTGCAAATTTCAACCTGAGGGTCATCCATCCAATGTTGGTAAGTGGTAGCTATCAGAATCTCTTTTGTACATTTCACTTTCTTGAACTGTGAATGAACCATATGTTAATCCATGACACCAGTACCTAGCTCATCCATCTAATGTATGATGTATTGGTCTTAGGTGTCCATATATATCGTGGACCACATGATAGGAGGCCTCTTATCAGTGATGGAGCCGCAATACCTAGACCAACACCTACATCCAGAATATATATCACTACAGGTATTAGGACAACTAATGGAGGAGTACCTAGAGGTGGAATTCCACCTATGGCTGACATTCCAATTGGTAGAGGGAGACCTGGTGCTATTGCAAGAGGTAGAGGTGGTGCAGCTGGTACTACAAGTGCAGCTGTAAGAGAAAGAGGGGGTGGTGTTGCAAGGGGAAGAGGAAGAGGTACTCATAGTGCTACTGCATCTCAATCATCTCAGGCATCATCTCAGGCATCTACAATCACACAACAGCCTACTACATCAACAAGGCCTGCTTCCCTTTTGGGGCACAATCAAGACCAGCCACAGCTAAAGAAAACCAACAATTCTACTTTTGGGGTTAAATGGTATTAGTTTTTAACTTTGTTTTTTTGTCTTGTCAAACCAAATACTCTACTCTACAATTGTATAACTTGTTTAAATCCTTAAAAATCTTATTTTGTTGTGATGCCAATTTGTTTTTTGTTAAGTTTTCTTGTTATGGTGGTGAATGCAACGGTAAATATTTAACACAAATTTGTTAAAAAAAAAAAAAAAACAAAAACAAAAAACGTAATAAGCAAATGATGCAGAGAATTTTTGACGTTTTTTTGACGAATTTTTGACGTTTTTTTCGCCGATTTTTTGAACAAAAAACTGATACAGAGAATCTTTGCCGAATCTTTGCCGATTTTTTGCCGAATTTTTGACAAAAAAACGGCTGTTGATGAGTACTTTGACGGAATGACAAACTTGTAATTTTTTGGACTAACGGTCGGTTAGTTTGACCGTGTTGACTGACGGTCTTACGACCCAAACACATCATTGGACAAATTTACGACCCAAACACTCTACCATACCAAAACCTACGACCCAAACACAAAATTTCTCTTTTTTTTTTTACCGAAATCGGCCAATATTAACATTTGTATATTCTTATTGTTAAGTGTGAATTGTTGCAATCAACAGTTATGTAGTTCTATATGTGCCGATTGCAACACTCCATTTTGCTTGACAACTGCCAGGTGTTGAAATCGGCGGATGTTAAAATATCATGACTTCCGATTATAACGAAAAACCGATCAGGTTTTTCAGACTCCAAAAAAAGCTATGATGGGCAGTTGTACAAATACATACATGCCGGTTTTGTCTTCGTTAAATTCTGCCATTACTGAAATAAAATATGCAAGTGTTATTTATTTTCTTCCGGATTCTAGGTTATATAAAACCCATAAATGCTTGATATAAATCATATATTTCCATGTTTTCACGATTAAAAGTTACAATTCTAAGTTTACTCTTATGATTCCTCGTTTGCTAAAAAAACCAGTCAAAACCTTGTACTTTCTTACTTTTTATAATTTTTCTTTTCTTTTCTTTTCTTCTTTAAACCTAACACACACAATCTCCCTACTATAACTCTAGTTCACTATACTAATTATAACTTAACTTAATAATCAATACAATTAATTAATATTAATTAAATATGGGTGTATTTGCTATTAATAAAAATATAAGGATATTAGGTTTTTTTATTTTACATCAAAATAAACCTATTTTTCTTTACTCAATATGCCCCAATTAATCCACGTATACCCCAATTTTATCAGGTTCTAAAAGACAACTACGTTCGTACCACTTTTCAAATAATGGGTACTAAGTGTGTTATGCCCTTTCCACTAGGTTCATGATAAATAGTACTCTCTTTATTTCTAAAAGATATAAAGGCTTTTATAAATGGGTATGTCAAAAAGATAAATTTATTTTTATTTAAGGAAAATTATATGTTATCAATTTATTAATTTATCTATGGAAGGACCACTTATCTCTCCTCTTTATATATAACATCTAATAGAGGAGACCATCTAAAATAAGAAGGATAAATTAATAAAAAAATATGAAAAAATGATTGTAATAATTGATTTTTTTAATCTTTATGTTAAATCAAATAAACTTATTATTTAGAAACAGAGGGAGTAAATTAGGAATAACTTGTATGTCTCAAAACGTGTTTGAGAAATGGCATTGTCCTCGAACCAATAAAACAAAGAGCGGCAATTAACGAGGCAATTAAACAAAATTTCCTACTTGTGTTGTACAGAAATTTGACACCCAAATTCATAATACAAGGTAACCCATTGGGCCAGTTTAGCTCATGGGCAATTATATATCTGTAATATCATAGCATATATAAAACTGATTAAAAAGGCTGACAACCTAAGGACTAATAAATTTGATGCAGGCACCATCAACATGGAAGATGACAAACTAGAATTAGTGTTTGGAACTTTCAGTATTTCTAGATTTGTATTCATTTTTGTCGCTTGAACATTTTTGTACAGTACTGTCTTTTAAGATTCTAAATTCGTGCACCTTTTAAAGGCAAGTTATTGAGTATTCTTCACTGCATTAATATTTTCATATTGAGTTTGTTTTTGGGGTTTGTAGTGGTAAATTGTCTATTGCCCACGTAAAAGCATCCTGCCGAAAGGACTACGGAAGTAAACGGAAAGAAAAGCAGGGGATCATGATGCAAACTCTACACATTTATTGAAATATCTACGACACGAGGACGAGATAGAGATATCTAGAGATCAAAATGGAGAATAGACGTTCAAGTTCAAAAAGGGAGACAAGTCATTTAATACAACTGCTATATGACAAAAGAAAAAACAAGGAGTCAGGACAAGGTTTGGTCTGAGAGTTGGACTCTAGCGAGGATAGACGGGTTCAGGGGAGAAAAAACCATTATCGAGAAAGCTAGGAAGAAGGTCGGGCATCAGAACTGAGAGAAGGACATATCAAGTTATGTTATATCCATACAACATTGTAACTTTGTTGTAGTAATTTTGGTTATAAATTCAGGGTTGAACTACTAAACAAGGGAGGTTTTTTGGGTGAGAAAAGAGTGAGTGGAGAGACTTGTTGTTCTTCATCATAGAGTGAGATTATATTCCTAGATCTTTCGTAACTCTTTACCTTAATAAATATTAATCTTTTTTTCTTCTATGGACACATATATTAATATCGGACCACATAAATACCTTGTGTTATTTTACATGCTTTTCTTTTGATGTCTATGGTTTGAGATGTAGTGTTGAAAAATGGATACAATATTTTCATTTGGCTTCATTTATCGCTTAACCGAGAATGTTGTGCAACGGTTTTGGCAAGAAATCTCCATTTCTGGCTTTGGACACCAGATGAATGTCATTAACCTTTCTATTATTTACATGTAGAAATGCGAATATTGTATATATAGAGAGGGGAAGTTGGATGAAAAAAATGAAAACATTCATATTTGTAGCTTCCCCGAGGATGCTTCGTTTGGCTTTGAGGCTTATCTAAGGAAGCTTCATTTTCGGCTTTGATGCTTACTCGATGTTAGCTTTGACCCTTGTCAGATATCTTTAACACTACAGGCAGATTTTGGAACTCCAAAGCATATATTATCTTTTTCGAGAAGTTCGAAAATATCCCCTGTGGTAAAGAAGTTTCGGGTGCAGCATTATTTACTTATAAGTTTAAAGTATTACTTTAGATGCTTATCTTTATTTAAACTAGGTTTTCTTCGTTTCTCTTTTCTCAAAAGAACTTTCATACTCTAATTAAGTTCTTCTTCATGTTTTCAGAACTTAAATCACCAACCCACTCAAAAGATCTAAATTTGAGAACGAAAAAATCTAACAGAACAACAAGCAAATCCATGACAAAAGTTCTTAGTTCTCAATAGAACTTGGGCACGGAAAGTCATTTGTAACCGAGTTCTCATCTTATTAAACGTAATACTCACCCCAGTTGAACCAGATATCAGGAAAGAAGATACACCGCCTCTGTACAATGATATCAAAAATCCAAACGTCTGACGACACCCAGAGGATGGGTTAATAGCCACGAGCAGCGAGGAAGAGGTGGATAAATCCTGAAGAAATACATCCAGAGTGGTTGAGCTCCAAGCACAACTAGGAGGAACACAAGAAATCGAGCTAACAGTAGAAGGAGGTACTAACCACTCCTCGGAACAAGGATATTTTGTCGATCCACGAGAGCACATATGCCAAACTAGCAAAGATCCTCAAGAACCAAAGAAAACAAGCTAGACACATAAACGTGTTAGAAAGAAAAATTCGAAGCTGGACCACGAGAACGACTACCTCATAGAAAAAAAAATATATCTCAGAAGGGATGAGAAACATATAATGATTTCGGACAACACCATATAACTGACGTCATTTGAAATTATAAATATCCTCACAAAATCAATTTTTTTCTTTGGTTATTCTCTCATGATAGGAAAATAACTAAGGATAAATTACGAAGAAAGGGTATGGATGTCTTTAGTTTATGTTGCTTTTGTGGTGAAGAGGATAAACATGTGCTTGCACCTATTTTATGATTGTTAGAGGACCCGGAGAATTTCGGATTACTTTGCGGAAGGATTGAGTAGTCGTTGGACTTATAACTCAAATGTCCCCACGAATGTCAAATCTTGGAGCGTTAATTGGGGAGACGAAAGACTAAACCGAATATGGAACAACATACCGGTCGCAATATGGTGGTGCATTCGGAAAGAGCGAAATACAAGAATTTTTGAAAATAAAACGAAAAGTTTAGTAACTCTCATTAGAAACGTAAAACTTCAAGCGTTCTTTTGGGAGGAATCAAACACAAGGATGTTAGGCCTAACGGCAAATATGGTGATCGCTCTATGGGATTCCTTATTTCGCTTCTCTTGATTTTATTTTTACATTTCAACACCAACTGTAACGGTTTATAGTTGTTTCTGTTCACTTTTGTATTCATTGGTTTGAGTTACCCCCCTTAAGTACCTTCTCTTTTCAATGAATTTCCTCTTTTCCGATCAAAAAAAAAAACCATCTCAAGTGACAACGCACGACCAAGGAGGAAGAACCCCTCGAAAAAGGTTGATGATAACAGGGACCAAAAACTTCGGGGAAGAAGGAGTCGAATCCCAAATCGTGAGGATCTTACCCGAAAAAATGAAAAAGATGAGGATTCAGGATCCGTCGGTGGAGAGACCGACCCCGTGGAAACTATTCACAACTAGAAGATGAAAACAAAATCAAGAACCCGAAGCTTATGATTAAGAAGATGGGCGAAAAAGGAAAGGAAAAAAGATTTTTGAAGTAATAACAGAAGCCAAGAGGACACCATTTACATGGGGATATTCATTAGGTATTGGTCTGGTGGTCTACAACTTGTGATGTGTAACTGGACACCTACGATGAGAAAGAGTTAAGTTCTAGAATTTTCTCTGTAATAATGGGCAGGTTTTCAACCACGTTCTCCACCTCGTCCACTTCTTACAAGATATGAGTTCAACACTTTAAATATGTCACTTCATTTATTTCTAAAAAACAAAAAAAATTAGTCGAAGTTCATCAGAATATCATAAACAATTTCATCTTCTCTACTTGAACGCTACTACAGAGACTTGAGTTATTCGACTAACTTATCAAGCTTTGATCCCATCTTTCTCTGCTTCCCTCCTTAATATCAACTCTTCTCCTCCTTTGTGACCGAAGAAAAGCTTGAACGACCATTTTTTTTGTTTAGGCTAGACTTGTACGATTTGATCTCTCGTATTCATTACGATTTACCCTTTCATGCACCCTTTTATTTGTTTTTTCACTAAAACACTTCTGTACTGACCAGTTACACATCAAAAAATATAACAAAATATATAAGTATTATTATATTATTTATTATAACTTATCCATTAATCACTTGTAGTAATTGATTGTTATTGAACACAATAAACAAGTCGTATTATTTGAAGAAAAAAATCATATTAAGAAAATTCCTCTGGAAAAATTATTGAAGGAAGTTAATAGATATATAAACAATTTAAATGCTTTATCACTCCATCACAATAATAATACAATATATACCTGAAAAAGCCAAAAAATACAAACCCATTAATATAAAGAAAACATGGAACTACGCAAATAAATGTACACAGTACTCGGAAATTACATATGTATATGGCTTGTATACGCAACATGTACGCATCAATATGCCTTGTGTACACATAAGTTACACATCCAAGCATATAACTTGTGTACTCATCAAGTACACATAAGAAAACATACAAATACACATATTGTGAGCCACAAGAAAGATATATTATTATTTAGTAAGAATACTAAAAACATGCATATAGTTTAGTTTCATATACTACTGAAGTTATATTTTTTCTCGATTGAAACCATACGTTAAGAGATACATTATATTTTAGTAAGAACCTCAAAAAAAGTTTTGTATAATTTTTACGAAATCTTTTTATCTCGAAAAAGATATTAAGATGAGATAATAATATATTTAAACTCCTATCATAATTTGAATAAAGATTTCGAGTTGAAGTTAAAATTATTAGGTTTTTTATATCGTATAATGAGTTTTCGTAAATTTTATGAATCGTCAGAACTGCTTCGATTTCTCGTTTTTAGTTCCCATCCATCGAGTCTTTATCAATTATCAATCCATAAAGCTCTTCCATTTCTTAGTTCCAAAGCATTCTTTCAAATTCTTCGTTATTTTTCTCTTCTATACTATATTCTCTTGGTTTCATGTGTTTATTCATTCGTCACAGACGAAATGGAAGGACTTCTATTGGAATCCTCATCGAAAATTTCCCAGTTGCACGGTACCCGGAGCTCTTCTTTCGCTTAGATTCTAACTCCATAAATTAGTAATTGCGATAGAGTTAAGATAATAAAGAGATATCAAACTTATCTTTAAGAACTAACATTGTTAATATTGATTTAGATTATCCTTGTTGAATCGAGTTAAAATGACTTGTATTTGTTAATAAATCTCCGTCATTAGCCGTTGAAGATGATTTTCTTTCCCTTTCTTGCTCGAATCTTAAATGTTCTTCAAGAACAAATGCTCTTCTCGTCAATTTATGTTAATTCGATTCATATTTGAATACAAAAAATCGATAAAAGGTTTTAAAAATGGAAACAATATTTTTAGGTGCTCCAAATTAGGTTATGAGAAAGGGGAAATCAAATGCTTCATCTACAAATCGATTGAAAGGTGGAGAAAAATTAAAACCTAAAAAGATCATCATGTCTATGAGATTTATTTCGAAAACAAAAAATGAATAAACGATTTTATTATTCTGTTTCTACAATAACATATATATATGAGAGGGTAAACATCGTATTAAATAATATTGATGACATCAGCGGTCACAAAAAATTTCAAAAAAAATCCCTAAATTTGAAAATTTTAAGCTTAAGAATAACAAAAAATCAGAAAATATGGAATTAGGGATAAAGAAGCCATTTAGTGGAGTATCATAATGTAAAACCCCATATAATATGGGGTTACTAGTAGTTTGTCCTTTAAACAGATTTAGTGCAATCAATGACGTCTTTCCCTGTATGGTTCTCATATTTCAGTAAAAGTGCAATTAATGACATCTTTCATGATAAGTCTATATAAGTATTTCCTCGAACTATTGCAGTTAGTGTGCAAGTAATGTAGATTATGTAACAATGTTATTTCCTGCCTGTGAGCCAGTCACAAGCAAGACAAAGAGCCATTTATAGGGTGACATAGGAAGGAACACATATTCAGCGAATAATAAAACTAAGCGAAAAATCAAAGACTAGTTTAAAGTTTCGGAAATGCTATTCCCATCTTTTATTACATCTCTTCTCACCATTCAGTTGACGTGGTAATACAATTGTGATAAAAACGTGGGAGAGAGAATATATATCGGTCAAATCTCTTTTTCTTTTTCTTTTTATCTTCTCCCTTAAAAATTGGGTGGAAAAATTTAATTTGAAAATTTTGTGAACAAGGTTAAAATGGGTTTTGAATGAACTTTTGGTAAAGTTTTTCACCAAAAAAGCTAAGGGTTTTCTGAAAAGTTGGGAAGAAATCATTATTGAGCTTCTAAAGAGATACGTATAAGAGAAGTAGAAGAAGAATCTTCCGATGTGAAGGACACGGTTAGTGAAACATATCTAAAATCCTCAGTTCTTTTATTTGAAAAATATATCAAATGTGGTTTTAGGGATTTATAATTGTTTCCCTACTAACTAATATGAAACAAATCACGTCTAATTGTTGTTTGTTAAAAAATTTCAATAACCAAAAGTATTTTTATTTATGTTATAATATTGATTAAAAAATTATCTTTGTTGTTGCAGGAGGGAATCATTCAAAAGTCAGATTGTATTGATAATAGTGGAATCAAACTTAATATACAACCCTGTGCAGTACATTTCGGCCGAAATGATCGGAATTTCGCCGGAATTTTGGATTTCGGGGTAAAACCGAAACGAAATTCGGTATACCGGTACAACTGATTATTTTATTTTTATATTTATTTATTTATTTATTTTTATTTTTCTGAAAAATCAAAAATAATGAAAAAAAAGTTATCCTTGTTTTAGGGTTTTGAATTGTTACTCATATTTTTTATGATTTTTTAGAATTATAAAGGGATATGATAATATCTATAATCAATCTAATGATCTCGATTAGAATTGTAATATTCTTGTTTAATTAGCATTTTAGACGATGAAATTTGAAGTTGTCTTGTTTCTCTTGTGTTTCCAGTTTGAACTTTGTATGAAATCTATGGATCTATATATTTTAGATGATTATTAGTTTTTCTTTCTAAATTTTGTGAAAAACGTTTGTTATAACGTATTAAAATATCTTTATAGTTATAAAATGTGAACTAGTATTTTTTCATAAAATTATAGGTATAAAATATATGGACCGATATTTTACAAGTTCACTTGTGCTCGAGCAGGTAAGTGTGATTCCGTCTCTGAAAAATCATTAAGGCCTCAAGCGACAATAAAATGTGGTTGTCAAGCCAAAATGGTGTTACGGTTAGATTGCTTATTTGGTTATATAATCAGCCAACTCATTTTGGATCATAATCATGAACTGAAACCGGAAAATGCTAGATGTTTTCGTTGTAATCGCTACATTAATTCCCGAGTAAAGAATCAAATTGAGCTTCTTGATCAATCTGGTGTGACGTTGTACAAAAGCTATGCTGTTTGTGTAAATGAAGTCGGCGGTCATGAGAATATGACATATTCTCAAAAAGATTGCAGAAATCTAATTGACAAGTTACGAAGTTCTCGGCTAGGAGAAGGAGATGCAGTTGCGATTCTAAAGTATATTACAAAGATGAGTTCACAAGGTTCGAGGTTTTGTTTAAGTGTCGATGTAGACAATATTGTTCATTTGAAGAACTTATTTTTGGTAGATGGTAAGTCAAGAGAAGAATATAAAGAGTTTGGTGAGGTTATTTCGTTTGACACCACGTACTTGGTGAACCCATATGATATGCCATTTTCTCCATTTGTGGGGGTAAATCACCTTGGAGAATCAATATTGTTTGGGTGTGAGTTAGTAGCACATGAAAATACGTAATCTTTTGTATGGTTATTTACATAGTGGCTGATTGTATGTCTGGATGTGCTTGATGTGTAAATATACAAGTGGTAAATAAGGGTTCAAACATTCAGACTTGTGAAGATTGATTTTAGACTTAAATTCTAATACTAAATACAAAACTTAGGCAAAAGATATTAACAAGTTTATAGAAAATACTGAGACAAGGATTCCACCATTAATTTTTAAGTGATTCTATGTTGATAATTATGCAAATCTTTTTACATTCAAATTGATTCTAATTATTTCCTATACAAATATATTTTCAAAATAATAGTTGTAAATCAAAAGAATGGAACATCAAAAGTCCTAAACTAAGCATGATTCATCAAAAGAAAACATAACTATTTAATCAAAATCATATATTCAATTTTCATTCAATGAAATAATCATAAAAAAGATTGCAAAAATTAATTAAATAGAAATTACCACTTTATATTGAAATAATGACTTCCTCCATTGTCCCAGAGATGGGATTCAACTACTAGCTCTTCTTGGGAAGTAGAAGGTGGAACTACAGTATATCCATTATCATGCATGGTTACCTTGTTGTCAACTATTTTTCCACTCCTAAGGGTTGTAACAGAATTCACATGATTGAACGTTTTGTCTCCTTTAGGATTAAGAAATTTCCCTATTTCTCTCTCACTTAATGTCTTAGCTATCTGAGTTACTTGAAGTTCTAACTTAGCAAGAGTCTGGCCATTAGATTGGAAATTCTGCTCGTTTGTCTCTTGAAATCTAAGATGGCTCTCTAGTGACTAGCTTAGAGATTCCTCTAATCTAGTCATTTTTTTCTCAGAAGGGTTTTGAGAGTAGGTTCTCTCTAGTGGATTCTTTGGATAACTAAACCCTGGTGGATCCTGAGATTTGATATACTGACCTTGACTCTGACCCTGAGACCATGAAAAGTTAAGATGGTTTCTCCAACTAGGGTTATAGGTTTCTGAATATGGGTCAAACTTCTGACAGTTTTCAAACCTAGAGTTATTATAAAGAGCATGGGCTTGTTCTTCGTATCTAGCATGGGTTGACCCATAATTCGTCTCTAAGGCTTCTAGACACTTAAGGATATCTGACCCATTATAAACTCTATCGACCCTATGGATATGATTCCTAGATATTTCTGGTTTTCTCATTGAAGTCCATTGCCTAGTCTTCTCAGCTAACTCGATAAACGAGTCAAAACATGTATCTGGGTCCTGATGGGTGAATTTTCCACTACTCATTGTTTCTACATGCATACGAGTTTCACTATCTAGGCCCTCATATAAAATTTGGGCCATGTGGGCTTTTTCAAAACCGTGATGCGCACAATGGTATAAAAACTCATTAAATTTTTCTACATATTCATATAGGTTTTTCACCTATTTTTTTTAAAGGTTTGAATAGACTGACGAACAACAACAGTCTTATGGTATGGGTAGAATTTTTTAACAAAAAACTCTACAAGACCATCCCTGGTGGTGATTGATTTAGAAGGAATAAAATGATACTACTCCTTGGCTTTATCATCAAGAGAGAAGGGAAACAAACGCAACCTAAGCACATCTTTGGAGACATCCGATAACTCATTGTTTCACAAATCATTTCGAAGTCTCTTATGTGGGTATATGGGCTCTCATTCTCTAACCCCTAAATGTACGAAGCATGCCAATTTTCCCAGGTTTAATATCAAATTTGATAGTAGTGGCTGGTAAAACTACTCCCGTGTCACGTATTACTCTAGAAGGGTTCAAACGATTATTAAAATTAATTTTTTACAAGATGGTGAGAAGAAATCCTGAATTTGAATGACTTTCGATTTTTCTTTAATTTCCATCACTTGTAGAACTTCACTTCCTTAGTACTTTTGAAGTCGTTTCCAATTCTTTTGGTTGAATCGTCCTAACATGAGAAACAAAATAGAAAAAAAGAGTAATACAAGGTAGAATGAAACAAATATAACTAAAAAAAGTATGGAATTGACACTAAAACCATGTAGATTATGCACCTATCACCCTAGATGCTTTTTTTGGCTCCTCGTTCATGTGAGCTACGACGGAAGTCCCCCACGAGTATTTACCTACATTTTCCAAGGGATGCAAAAGCTGGAGAAAATCCGCGCTGACCCTGTTTCATGAGCTGTCGGGAACATCACACACCCTAGCACGTACAAAAGATAACCGACAGCTGTAGCACGAACTTCAACCACAGAGAGGAGTCCATGGGATCTTTTTTTTTGTAGTGTCCCAGAATATTTGTTCCTCAACTGCACAAGATTGAACTCTCTCCTCCGGTACTTTGTCCCTTTGACCAGCATGTCGTTTGTCGCCTCTTCATCCCATCCAAACAATGCCTTAGACAGTTGATAAATTTTCTCCCCAAGAATTTTTCGTTTGTAGTTGGTCATGGTGGATTCTTTCGACCTGGAGACCTATAATCTTTTCCGCATCGTGATGAGTTAAAGCCATCTCGTCAAATGGGAATTGGAAGCAATCAAATTTAGGATAAAACCTCTCATAGAAGCAAAATACCGCGACTCTATCATAATCAATGACGGAGTTTTTTACGGCAGGATACAGACCGGAGTTCTCGAAAACGCTCCAACTCTTGCATATTCTCCTTCTAGGAGCCAAAACACCATTTTTACGCACGAAGATTGGCGTCTATACAGACGTATTGCGTTCGTATGATCCTACAAAATCGGGAGAAAAAATACAATAAGAAAACAATCAATGACAAGAACAAGTTAATTGAAAACCAAAGTTCAGATTCTTACGATGGTATCACAGATGGTATGAGCCCACGAGCCAGGATATGCAGATAACACTTTCCCTCCGTCTAAGGGTAAGCCTCTAACATTTCCATTGTGTTCAGGCCCCAGGCGCAAGTGGATAGCGGGTATGTACCTCCCGGTAGGGGATTTTGGCTTGCCCGCCTCCTCCTCCTCCTCCTCATCCGCCAAGATTTTGTCGTGTCGGGGAAGTTTGGAAGGAGGAGTGTAGATGTTTGTCTTTTCCTTTTTTTGGTCTTTTTAAGCATCCTGCAATTGAAAATACAAAAAAATCAACAAACAAAACCAACATTCATAGTCCATGTATAAGGGTCATTATGGTTTGAATTTTCGATATTAACGACCCATAGTAAACTATGACGACCATATAGTTAATCAATAACGATCTTGTTTTCATATAAACTAATGTCGTTAAGGTTAAATTTTATAAACCGATGTGAGCCTAGTTCACTAGGTCTACAAGGAAAATAATTTTAGGTAAAAACCAAAACGACCCTAGACTAACCTTTCTTCTTCAGTAAAAAACCCAGTAAGGGCCGTCATGATCGCAATCCAAAGACCATGATGGCCCTCTTTCTGAAACTGTAATTTTGTATTCTCTAACCTAATTCCACACTCAAAACACCCAAACAAACAATCAGAACAACTATAGTAATAGGTTTTAATTTACTTACTCTCTAATTGGGGTCATGTCGTTGAACTCTTCTTCTCGATTTGATTCCTCGATGCTTCTCGTATTAATCTTTCCTTTTAGTTTCTCAACGATTCTAGATGGGCTTACATCTCTTTGTTGATGCTTTGTGTGAGCCATGTTTGTAGAAGAAGTTAATCGTTGATTAAAGTTTTCAAATCGACAATTACGACAAGAAATTGATTTCGGTTTTTTTTTTTTTTTGGAGAAAAAGGGTCGTTAGATTTAGAGAGGGAGAGGGGTGGAGTGATATTCTGTTTTTTGGTTTTGGATTGAATAGAGGTTTATATATTAAGTATAATAGGTTTTTAGTTAAGTTATTAGGGAAGGGTATATTAGTATTATTACCTTCTTTTGGAACCCCCCTATAAATTTTGGTGTGTAAAAATATTTCTCAAAGCCCCCTATTAATTTCACGAACCCCCAATTAAACCAGTAAAATTGCTTTAAAAAATAATAAAAAAGGCAAAAATAGTTACATAATGGGCTTATGCTGAGCCCTGAATGTCAAACCCCAAGTAAAAGTCCAGCTACGCTTAAACCACAAAATATGAACTAGTTTAAGATAGACAAGATCGAATTTTGGTCTAGATATTCCTTATTTGATTTCAGTATAATTAAATTAGCGGCTATAACCAAGGTATGTTAAAATCTGAAGGTATGCTTAAATTTGGATTTTCTTTTATGAATACAAATCTTTACCTAATGAAACAAGTGCAATAATTAAGGTAATTAAACCTAAATATATTGGTAAGGATTTAAAAAAAAAGGAACTTTTTTTTTAACAATTAATAAATTTTAATTTATTCAAATCAGAATAGTGATTACATGTTCGCTTATAAAAATAATAAAAATATCAAAATACAAGATAATCAAAACCTTAATACAAATAGAGATATCAATTACAAGTATACAGTGAAGAGAAAGAGCAATAAACCGTAAAGATATCAAAAATTTGTTTTTATAGAAGGAAGAAATGATGGTGTATTTCGAAATTAATTCCGAACATTTAATCTAATTGTAATCTTCTTTGAAAAAAAAAAAACTAAAACCTATGAATAGTATCTTGAACAACCCTGATTTTAACGAGTGATAGATGCACAATTTAGACAAACAATGGGTTATTCATCAAAAAACAAATTCATTAGACATCTTATCATTATTATTTTTTTATTTTTGCCATCAATTTCCATTTTCTGTGCTAGAGGCTAGTGATAGGGATTTTGGTTCCTATTTTACTATTAATTTTCTCTTATGTTACATCTATTTATTTTCTGGGTTTTTTTATATATATAAATTGGAATATTCTATAAAAAAAATACGAAGATACAAATTATTTATTTCTAGTTAATACAACAGATAATCAAGTTCAACCTCTAAGAGATGGAGACAACATCGACCACTGAAACTTTGTAGGTTTTTGCACAAGTAAAGGGAGAGATCGTGCAAATCGATGCCGCAGGCACAAATACAATAAAAAGGCGGCGTTTGTGAGCTTGCTGAGGATGGTTCTCTTAGACGTTGTTGGCTTGTTGCACTATTGACGATACCCATGGACATAACTATAAGCAGGGCCGGCCTGAGTATGATGGTGCCCAAAAAAAACTTTAGAAATGTTACCCCATGCAACATAACTTCTGGCCATTGATAAAGTCAACGACTGGTAAGAAAAGTCAAGTCTGATCAGGTTAGGTGATAGTAATAGATCGGATGAAAATACGGATGCCTGCTTGTAAATTTGTAATCCCATTATTGATAGGTATTTTACGATTAAAGCCAAGGTATAAGTAACTTTTAAGTATGGTATAATTGTAATTAGAAGTGTTGTTTGTGGCCAGTTAGTAGAATCGGTTTTATAGGGGCCACACTTTAAACTATATATCACATCTTGGTTCACTGCGGGCAAGCCAGAGCAGCCCTCTTTGGATGTCCATTAGGTCCGCATATTTATGGTGAAAGCAGCACAGTTAAGTCTATCATGGACAGATGGTTGAATGATGCTGACAGAGAAGACGTCTTTGGCATGGGTTTATGCATGTTTTGGGCTATTTGGAGATGCAGAAATGAAACCAAAACTAGCTCTGTTGATCGCATAATCAGAATGGGAACTTCTATGTACTACTACTTCACAACTGCCAGACTTCCATCTATATCCCCCACCATCAATACGGCACAAACTCAAAGTCAGAACCGGTCACCCCCAAATATTGGAGAAGTGAAGATTAATGTGGACGGCTCAGTCTATCAGTCCATCTCGCCTAGTGCAGCAGTTGCCAGAAATCAAGAAGCCACATTCCTAGGAGGAGAATCCAGTATCCACAAGCAGATCTGCTCACTGGTGACTGAAGCTTTTAGCTTTCTTCTGGGCCTTCAATTGGCCAAGAAACTCCATCTATCTAGCTGCATTATCGACTCGTCTTCAAATCCCCAGAAGAAAAGAAAACAAAAGCGCAAATTGTTTGTATCATTTTCTCCTCGATGCTTCTTCTTATTTCATACTTGTGATTCCAAACTGCTTGTTAGATTGAGAAGCAGCAATGGCTTCCCAAAGCCATTCATCACATCTCTATCTACTGCTTTCAACAATCTACTTCACTTCTCAGATACTACTACATCAACAACAACATCTACAAACCCTAAACCCCAATTAAATTCAACAACACAAGAATCAATCACTCCATCAAAACAACTACTTCCTCCCATCAATTCGATTGAAAACCCAATTTCAGTTCTCAATTTCCTCAGAGAAAGTGGATTCAGAGATACACAAATCAGGTGCCTTCTTTCTTCTTCTTCTTCTACTCCTACTCCTACATTATTCTCTTCTTCTCATGTAGAAAAAACAGTAAAACCTAAAATTAAGGTTTTTCAAGATTTGGGGTTATCAGTTCCAGCTATTAACATATCAAATTGGTTGATTCAACCCTATATTGTTCTTATCTAAGAAATGTGGTATGTCTAATGACAAAAATCAGAAATTTCTTGTAAGTAATGCAAGACATTTTATGAATAAGCATGATAGAGTTGATGATGAAGAGAGGGATTTGATAAAGAAAGGTCCAAATTCACCTAGAGAAACTATTCTAGGAGAAGTTCGAATTCGTTTCATGTGGACATCATTTGGTCTTGGTATGACATGGTTTACATGTTACTGGTTTTCAGAAAAACCCATTTTCCTATTAGCTAACCCATTTCTGACTTTGAATTCGGATTCGCATTTTGTTTGTATACAGTTAACGGAGGCATTGTCGACGTACCTTGCAGCGGCTTCAATAGCGTGTGCTTATTTTGCATTTCCGTTGCTTAGTTATCAGTTGTGGAGCTTTTTGATACCCAGCTGTTATGAAGAACAAAGGTTGAATTACAATGGGGTCTTCCGTTTAAGTGGGTTTTCGTTGGCTTTCTTCCTGTGCCTCACTTTTTCTTATGTGGTTCCGAATATTTGCCATTTTTTATACTCCATGGGTGCAACATCAACCAATTTGCTCATGATCAAGTTACAACCTAATATCTATGACTTTATTGTGTTGACTCTTCGCATTTCATTGATTTCATCGGTTTGTTCCCAAGTGCCTGTCATTTTGATCTCTTTGCTAGAACAAAAGGCTCTTTCTGTGGAAAGCTTTACGAACAATTGTCTATGCTTTTTTCTCTATTCACGGCTGCTCTTTCCACAGATGATATACTGTATTCATACTTTGAATTTTGTAAGTTCTCTATTATTAGGGTTCTTATACATTACTCTCTCTTGGTTAGTTTAAAAAAAGGGGATTTCGTCAAGCAAAATAGTACAACCAATAACTATGTCACTAACACCATTTATCAAACAAGTCATGTGCACTAACACCCCACTGATTCTCCTTCTTTGCTTTCTCATTTCGATGTTTAATATGAGATAATTAGTTAATTACGATGAAAGCATAGTTAAATTTATAAAACACCATTTGATTGAATCAACTCAAGTATAGATTCCATACCATGATTCTAATAGAAAGATTATTTAAACCCAATACTTATAATTTCATACATCAATTTTCTGTTCACTTAATAAATTGATTTGGCAAAAATAAATTGATTGTGTTAAGCTGTTGTTTAAATTTTTCAAGTCAAAGAGATTTTTTCTTACTTGCATGAACATTCGTTAAAAGTTTGAGAAGACAGAGGATGGGAGGCAAAAAATATTGTAATATCTAAAATAGCCTTGTAATTACCAAGAGACATAAATTTTAGCTATGGGTAGTTTGGACCTTGCAAAGACTAATGACTTCTTTTAAACCTTTTTTAAAGGTAAAAAATCTTCATTTTTCATCATGCTGCCCCTCTATTTACGACTTATTTCCAAAACAGACCACATAAAAATATCTTTTTATGAAAAATACTCACAATCCTGGGCATTTTGCTGCCCCTGGGCTTTGTTGCCCCGAAGCAAGGCTTTGGTCACCTTGCCTCAGGGCCGGCCCTGAATGAAACTAAGGCACAAAACTACTCGAAAATAGTAAATTGTGAAACGATCTTTATGTTTCATAGCTAATAAGTCAAATATACTAACTTTGTGAGCGCTTCATATCTCGGCAGGATTTGCTTCTGCAGCGACATCTGAACCCTGTAACTGGATGATTACTGTTATCAAATTCAATCCCATAGTCCTGATTGATTCAGCATACAAGAGAAGTGAGAAAATAGACGGAATTTATTTATTTGATAGTATATATAGTTGCGGCCACAATTCGATGCTCTGTTGTTTCTATCATCTAATGACATGCAAAAAAGCACAAATGTGAAATGTACAAAGTTGAAAATTTCCAAGGTCCTGCTTTGCTTGATGTTAAAAGCTAAAATATTTTATAGATCAACGTGCTCTATGATACTCTAGACCAAAGCTTACTGGAATGCATTTGTTCACATTTTATATATGATTTCCGTGCTGGCTCACACAAGGATACAGTACACTGCTCACACCATGTAGGGCCACTACGCGCACAAACTGTTGGAATGACTTCTAACCTAATAAAAAACTAGGTGACTTACGGGCCTTTAGTTCTTACCGCAATCTTTTCAAGTAAGAATGGCATCATTTTGAAACTTACAAACCTTCAGAGAACTAGTAATTCTAGGTTTTCTCATAAAAAACAATGGGGCTCCAAGTTTCCGAATAATGACATCCATATATTACAGTGTGAATGGTTAAAGAGCAAAACAAATCCTCAGTAAAAACCACCATTTAAACTCTTCCATGAATCACTACAATTATCGAGGTTTTACTGTATCAACAATCCCATTCACAATATAGGAAAATGGTATCCTCATGGTGACAACTGGAAAAATGTATATCTTAAATAGCAGTAATAAACTAAGCCAACTATTTAACAAAATAGGATTCTGACTGAATAGAACCACAAATGGGCCAACTTACTCATGTTAGCTCTTCCAAAACTTCTATGTCTCTTTTTAGTGAAAAAAGCCACCTGCCACGAAAGAAATAGAAATGTAGATAATGGTATGGAATAAATATCTCAAAAAAAACATGTAAAAATGTAACTGACGAAAATTTCTTACATGATAATATCGATGATTCGGACTCTCCACTTCAACTGGGATTTCAACCAAATTTGCATCGAAGCATCTAAACAAGTAAACACCAATATCAATAAAGTAATCAAGAATTAAGAGCAAAAAGAAAGAGTCGAATAGAAAAGGAAAAACGGATACGAATTCAGAAAGAAAATATCTGATGAAAGAGAATCCTTTGATAATGTGTAGTTCTGATATTGTCTTTCATTTGCACATTTATCAATTAAGAAAAGGTTAGAAGCTGGACAGGCTTGACTGATTTTCAGATGATAAGTCACCCAGAGAGTACTTTAAAATCAATAACTCAGCATCAGAATCCAAAATTGGTCGGCAATGACATAGCAGAACAATATACACAAGGATATAACACAAACTTCATGACCAACATTGGAACATGCTAGTAGACGTGTCACATGATTGTTGGTGCATTACCTGTGATTAATAATTCTAGCAATGTTGTCATAAAATGTAGCATGTAAGCAGAGGGCTTCTGTATCCTTCAAGACGTCATCCGAACCCCAAGCAGCATTAATTAAGCTGCACAGGGTATGTCTGCCTATCGCCATCAATAATTTGTGTGTTTCCTTCGTGCAGCTCCTTAATAGTTAATATTTCCCCTACATATTCACAAACAAAAGTTCCTCTAGGCAAGTCATCAAGTGTTCTGAGGCCCCATCCTTTTCCTTCCACTGTCAAAAATACCTAAAATGTGAAAAGTTCTGATTAGTTGATAATTAAGCAGTAAGAAATTACTCGCTGTTGAAAAATCTACATTATGAAATATGGAGATATCTCACTTGCAACAGGTGTATCATTTCAGAATTCATATTATCCTATGAAGATGATGCAAAGTCAATATCGGCATATAAGATTTCAGTCCTAACTCCTAAGCAGTGGTGGAGCTAGGATTCTAAGTAAGAGGGGACAAAACATATATATACAAGAGATAAAAAGATATGTTTAAAGGGATAATCATAAGTTTAAACTTGGGGAATTGACCCCACTTTCCCTAACTTGTCACTACTAGTGATTATCAAGTCTTGGCGAATTGGACTACCACAGGACAGAAATCGCGGAACATCTCAATTAATCATCAGTTGCCAATGTTTGCATTATGGAGTGAGTGACATATTGGGTTTGGGGGTTCTTTAGGTTAGAATGTTATAGGTGGAGTGTTGGGTATAGAATGTGAAGGTGGTCTTGTTAGCACTAGGAAGAAGACAGTAGAATGAAGTAGTAGCAGTATAAGTAGAAATTGGGAAAAGGAATGCTGACACAAAATTTTGCTGTTTATTGTTGAACTATCATAAAAATCTTGAGCGGTTTACCCTCTTAATGTTCTAACAGTAGCAAATAACTTTGCAGTTTACCTTTTTTTATGCGAAAATGTTAGGAATTACACTGCATTAAGAAGCTAAATTATGGATCTGTTTTTCTAAAGATGTTTAGTATGCAGTAGTAAAATTGAGGGAATACACCGTTGGCGTTCGACTGGTGACTTCCGACTCATGTCCTGCATTTGTTTGCATGTATAGGAGAAGCACTCAGAACTACAAATCATTATCATTATTGCAGAAGAACTAATACTCAATGCTTCTAATATGTTTTAGTTTTAAGAGGGCTAGACAGAATATGAATAAAAGTGTTCAAATGTTTAGAATAGATTACTGGCCGTCGTGGCCGAGCAATTCTATAACACAGACAGGCGCGGAAGTTATTTTACAACATAGACAGGCGCGGAATAGATTTCATGGTGGTCACCAATTACCCTATAGTCTGTGGGAATGACTTTGTTTTTTCAGCATCTCTGAATGTCTAAATGATCAAAGTGTCCCATAGTAACGGAAGATTGCAATAGTTGCACAGTGCTGAACATTTCATTGCAAAACTGTATAATTCATTCAATGCGAAACGTATCCTAATCAAATAAATCACCCTTTTTTCAATAAAAAAAAAATGCTCAAAACACCGCAAACCACAAAACCGTAGAACATAATCCATTTAACACAAAATTGATAAGAAATTCAAAACCCTAACTTAAAAATTAGCAAACAATCATTTCTACTAATAAAGAAGTAATAAAGAGAGATTTGAAAAAGAATTACCAATCAATTACTTGTCTAATTTTTGGATCAGATTACTCGACCTGAAAAAAAATGATAAATAAAAAATCAGTTAAAATTTAGTAGAACCAAAAGGGTAAAGAAAATAAAGAGTGTATATTTGAACCTCATTTGGGTTGAAGCAGATACGAGCGAATTGAACTAAACGATGATATTTTTAGTAACGATGGTCTCAACCTAATCAAAGCTTCCGCATACATTCTGCTGTTTTGGTTGATAAGATGAAGGGAGAAATTGAGATTTCAGTGTTTTCAGTTGTAATTTGTTAAACTTGGGGTTTCTGCTTTCTGGAACTAAAACTCATACATGGTGTAAGAAATGAAGGTTATTTTGGGAGCTTCCATGGGTTATTACCATCTAGATTAGTAGGATAAGGGTTATCCTACGGGCATCTAAATTACGGAGTTATCCTCATTGTACATTCAAAAAACTGTTTAAATTTCCGGTAGAAAGAGATTTTGTGAAGGAAAAAGCTTTTAGCGCCAAATATCTTTTTTTTTCCCCTAAGACTCCAAACGTCGAACCTGGCTGATTTTAACCCACTGTGGTACTCCAAACTTTCTAATAACGTCCCGATCTAACCATAGTATTTTAGTACGTAATTTTTATATATACTTATCAATTAATTAAATTTGTCCGTAAAAATAAATATTACACAGTATATGATAATCAAATAGCAATAAAACTTGACTAGATCGGCTAGGTTGTATCAATTCGAATGTGACTATTAATATTTCATTTTTAAAAAACATATCTCAGTCGGTTAGGTTAGTTCTAACACACCTAACCGATTAAGAAAATCTAGTTTTTATTCGAAAATAAAGTATACATTACAATGGAATAGGTTAGACTTAGCCGATTCTAGATAGGTTTTGTAAGTTAGGTTAACCCCTCACCACATAGCCGATTTGTAAAATTTACTGAGAATTTCTAAATAAGGTAACATAGATTTATTTCACTATGTTCCTACTTTGCTTTATTCAGTGACCTCGAAAATAAATCGTAAGAATTACCAGGCAGCCTATAGTTTGTTGTTTACTGCATGTGTCCAAGGAAGCCCATAAATATCCATGGCCATTCAAGAGAGTGCTCACTCCGACCTGGTATCTCTAATTTGATGGTCGTAAATTGTAACTTTATTTTTCACTACCTAAGCTAATAGCTTGTTTATTAACTTGATATCAATCCCACCTATTACCCCGTTTGTCGACTAGACATATTCATTTATATATATATATATATATATAAACTTGTAATAGTTAAAGTTGTAATGTTTTTTTTCGATTTTATGCTCGTTACCATTTATTCATTATAATATTGCATAAATAAATGGAGGCATAATGGTAATTTAGTTAAATTAGAATTGTATTTTTTTATTACGTTGTTAGTTGATGTTATAATTTTTTTCAACTCATTTCCGACTATTTTGTGATTTTTTATATTATATAATTATAAAATTTGCCATTGTATTTTAAAATTCTAACGAACCGTTAATTTTTTGTTTTTGTTCAATAATAGCCTACAATTTTAGCATGCCTAAAGAGTCAGCGGATGATTTCACTATGTGCATCGTGTGTGTCCAACGATCTAGTTGTCGTGGAATATTTCTTCACAAACCAATAATTATATTGATATATATGAAAAAAAAATTGTGGAAAAAGAAGAAGATTTCTATTTGATTTATGAACAAAATTCAGATTTTGAAGCAAAATTATTATTATTACCGTGCATAATTAATGAAACATCCTTGCATTATTATGACATTTGGAAATTATCAAAGAAGATACATAAATATTAAAGTGAGTTCTTTGATTTATTTTTATTTTTCAAAGTTTGATAAATATTATATTGTGGTTCAATGAAATCATAATAAGTAATAAAGAGTAACCATAACTATAATAAGAAGTGGAATAACATATTCAATAACTATAAGAATTAAAATACAATTCTTGGAGAAGAGACAACCATTGGATACTTCTAAATTAATTATTTTTATTACACAAGGAAACTCATACATACAAAATTATGTAAATTAAAAAAAAAGAAAAAACTGTCACACGCATCACATTTCACAAACATACAAAACAAAAAATTTAATGTGAATTGTTTATTTTATTCCAAAATAATTAGTGAAAACTAGAAAATAAAAAGAAAAATGCAATTATATATTTCCAACAGGTTGTCCCATAATACAAGTTAACGAAGTTGAACACCCAGTTGTTGTTGCTCAAACGAAAATGCTAGAAAACGCGCTTCTTACAAGCCACTTCCACACGTTCCGAAGTGGCCAACATATTTGGATCATTCGTATCACACGTCACTGCTCTGGGAGAGAAAAACACTGCAGCTTTTTTCTAGACTTTGTTTTTGTTCTCTCACATTGTCACTCTGCAATCTGTCTCTCTTAATCGTGTTCTTCTTCTTCACTCTCAGATGGAATTTAAGTGTTTATCTATTGATTCACTTCAATTGAACCCCAATTGATTATGAATACGATCTTTTCCCATAATCTTATCTAGTGTATTAATCATAAGACGTCAAACCCCAGTGACTCGCATATTTTTCCTTCCCTAACAAGAGCATTGAAAATTTCAAATGAAAAAGAAGGCAATTAGCAAAATTTAATGAATATTGGAGGTTACAGTGATTTAAAAGAATACCCATCTTGATTTTGGGATTGTAAGCTTTTTCCGGAAAGGAAAAATTTGTTTTTATCTCTTTCCTAAAGCCAACAACGTGTAACTACTTCGATCTAATTTTTGTGACACATCAATCCAACAGCTCAGACCGCGTGAAGTGACGACCAAGTAGCAAACTGCCTCTCCAACGGGTCAGCCGCATACTTTCCCCGTAAAGAAAGCCTACTTCAGGCCTTGTGAACCTGTAAGTTGTGGGCTTACGGAACTGCATTTCACGAGTATAGAATTTCAGATTGGTCATTTGATAAAGTTATTCGTGTTAACTGAACGAACCAACTGCTTTATTGAACCATTCTATTTGCGTGAGCCACTAACGCTTGAGAACTTTTAAAAGTAACAAAAAAACCCAAAAATAAGACATTTAAAAGCAGTCATGATTTGTGAAACAATAACAAATCACAAGCGCACAAGCGACAAGTCAAAAACGAAAAGGGAGATCCAGACCTATCACGATCTTTGCTCAAAATTCCTCATTTTATTTGATGTAGCACTTATTTTTCATGTATACAACCATGCTAAAGAGAAAAAATAATTATAACAAAACCAATGCTATTTTTATAGACATGAGCGAACATAAACGAAAATATAAATAATAGGTTAGTTTGTGCGTAAAGAAAAAACGATCTATTTCAAAAACTAAACGTGTAAAAAATATTCACAGAGGAAATGGATGCCTATATAAATTTTTTCGACAATGGATTTATGGGTGAAAAAAATCGGAAAAATAATTTTCACAATAGTTGTCACCATTATCAACTACTTGTGTATTTTGACTGGTACCCTGTTAGGCCTATAACCCTGAGGAAACCAACGTGATAGGGACAGCCGGTATTTAAAGTTCTGGATGTACCAGCATTATTTAAATTCAAATTAGAACTTTTAAAAATAGCGGTCGGAGAATTATCTGAAAGGCGCGAATTTGGGGGAATAATATTCTTTCCTTTTTATCAGTAATTGATTTGACTAAACTTTCCATAAAGGACGTAATCGAGAAACATTTACAAGGATCATCATAACCATCAGTGATGATCAGAGGTGTAACTTTGAGATAAAATGAAATGAATGAAACCTGATGATCAAATTGGTGAAGGCACCATAATCTTGATTGATGATAATCTTCTAATTTACTGGTTGATGACTGAACCTGAATGAATTGTAAATTCCTATTCTAGATCCAATTTTACTTCTATCGAGGAAGGACTTATAATATTAATCACAATAAACTGAAATAGGTACACCTGATTATCACCCTGTTTTTTACGTGTTAGAACCAATTGCCGATTATAAACACCACGAACAAAATAAAAAAAAAACGAAAGGAGGAAAAGGGTGAAATTGATTAAAGATATGGTGGATGATGATGATGATGATAGTGATGTGCGCCGACTGGGCTAGCTTTTTTAGATAATGCTTGCTGTTGCTATCTAATTCTCCATAATTCCCATTCCCATACTCTTTCACTAAAATGTGTGTATTGACAGTCTCAACTCTTTCTTAATTGTCCCTTCTTCTTCTTCTTCTTCTCTACTTTCACCTTCCAAGTGTGGGGGACCTTCCCCCATACCAGCCCTACCTACACACCACTTGTTTCACTGTCAAATATGTGACATAAAAATTCATGAGTGATTGATACAATTGGATGCAATATGGTCAATTGATGGAGTAATCGACGACACAAAGTGCATCAGAAAACTATCTAGAAATGATCATGACGTGACCACAGATCAGAATAATCAACTAAGTCAAAGTTTTTACATTTTGTATATATATATTGTTTAATTAGTTTACGTTGGATTTAATTACCCTGGATAGATTCTGTATAAATTTATTTATAGTCAATATGTAGGTACGTAAGAGATTATGATTTATGAGTACAGAGTACGTATTAAAGTTAGAGAAAATGGATCAAATGTACAGAAATCCTTAAAATCAGGTTGTATTGGACAAATAAATTATCGAGCTGGTTGAGATGGACGGGAATAGAATAAATATGATATTGACTATTATACTTTAACTCTTTATATCACGACGCATTAAAACCCTCAAAAAAAAAAATCCTTAATTTTTCTGCATATCTCCTCTCTCCACCATTATCTTTCTACATTAACTGAATAAACTTCATCTTTCTCTACCTTCTCCACCACCCTCTAATTTTTCTACTAACAGAAAAATCATAAGCCTCATCTTTTATTCACTGGATTCTCCTCCATCGATATTATCAACACTCAGTCTTCCATCTACATTGAATATTCTCCATCAACACCACCACAAAAATCAGTAACAAAAAATTTAATTTCATCATCTCTTATTGACCATCACACCACGACTTCAATCATCACATTAACCTCCACCATCTCCATCACCACAAACACCAAAAACCCTAATCAACTTCATCTCTTAATTAATCACCACCAACACAACGATAATTACTATTTCAATGTATTTGATTTTTGGTTTTCTCTGATTTTTTTTTAATGATTATGGAACCCTAGAAAATACTTCCAAATTGTATTACTTTCGATTTAGTTGATTTTAACTTGTATTAACGGCTAGTTGATTTTCTGTTTTAACAATTTTACTAAATCAGTAGAACACAATGGTGCATCCGTCTAAAGGTATTGATTTCTGTTTTCAGTGTTACTAATTATTTGTGTATAATGGGATGAATTGGGTAATTATGGTTAAATTTAGTCGAACTTTGTTTAATCCTAGTCTAGATTTGCATTGCATAAACTTGGGGAAATATGGTTTAGATTTGGTTGAATTTGGTTACATCCAAGTTTAAACTAGGATAAAATTGGTTTCATCCTATTTAAAATTCAGCTGAATTTGGTTTCATACAGGTTTAAACTAGGATGAAACCAGATTTATCTTGTCTTAAATTCAATTGAATTTGGTTATTTCATCTCATCCTGTTTTAGATTCAGTTGAACTTGGTTTCATCAAGGTTTAAAGTAGAATGTACTTGGATTCCTCCAAGTTTACTAATGGTCACTACGAATAATTATGATTTAAGTCGTTGTAGGAAGCAAAAGCGAGAAGATTACTGAATCAAGGACATAGAATAAAAATGATGTGAAGGCTATTAGTGAGTTAAGAAAGAAGGTTTGAAACCTTATACATCCATGTGTTGTTACTGAATGGACTTGTATACATAAACAATTTACATTTCACTGAATTTTTTTACATTTTGGCCCGAAATCTAGTGCAATTGTGTAAATCCTTATTTACATATTTTTGAATTTGTTTCATCTTAATGTACACTCTACTGCACCTGGTTTCATCATGTGTTCATACTAAATGAACCTGGTTTCATCGTATATTACCACCGGATCAACCTGGGTACATAATGTGTTGCCACTGGATGAAACTGGGTACATGATATGTTATTTGCAACAACTCCAGTTAAGCAGAGTTTAAATGGGTCAAGTGGACAAGGTCAATTATGAGGAATTCATTATCTGATCCGCATTGAAGGGGAAAAAGAAAGAAGATGATGTCAATGTCATTTCTGAATGGTCATGAACATATGGGTATGCTTGTTGGTGGTGGTTATCATGGAATGTAGCAGTATACTAATAATATGTATAGAGAAACAAATATATTAGACTGGTAGTGCTGGTGGTAACAGGTCCCATTCAATTTCTTCGTACATATCTTATTGTTAATCAAAATGATAAATATTACTGTTATTTATTAATGGATTTTTTACCTTGTTTAATTTTTTTTTTATTTTACCAAATAAAGATTATAGAGTTTGTATCTACAACAATTTTTATTGCTTTGTGTGAGATAGAAAATTATTGGCATGTGCTTAAATCGCTCTATGTAGGTTTAGTTTAACTTGTTGGTTAAATCGTCTCTAAATGATTAGGGACTTGAGGTGTATATATAAACAATAACCACCTAATGGCAACTGACTCATAGACTCCATTAAGACCATCACTGGGTGTATCCTTGGCTAGTAATTTTTTTCTAGTAGAGGTTAATTTACAACATTTTACAATGTGGCCGATACTCACAAAAATTTCTCATAAAATCTTAATAGAACTGTAGTTCACTTAAAACATCAGTCTCATGAAATTGAAGTGCAACTTCTTTTAAATAATGACCATCAGTCGAGTCTTGGTTTTCATGTGAAACAGTGTTCATATTAGAGTTTTGGATCCTCAAATTCAAGTATGTTTTTTTAAGCATAAATTCAAGTAATAGCAGGTGACCCGTAATATAGTCGTATAGGTACTAAATGGTAGTTCGATCAACTGTACAAAAATTAGTTTAACTAAAATATAAAAGATTGGACAGAATATCCAATTTTGGATATTAGAAAAATATCTATAAGATCTTTGGATATTGAAGAAGTATCTTATTTTAGTTATTTTTTACACCCATAAAATTTGTTTTAAAGGTTGTTGGACCAATTAATTATTAGGATTAAATAACTCATCGTAACAATACAGTACTAGTAGTTTCGTCATGTGTTCAGTGGCACTCATGATTTTTACTGAGATCGAGAATCTATCTATCTAATAACTTTGTGTTGCAGATAGAGAGAGAGATAGGAAGCGATGATGATGCATATTTTGAAGCTGAAATAATAATTATGGTGTTCGCGTTCAGGTTTCCTTTTAAGGAAACGCAATCATACCCTGAACCTACACTCATTACATTGTCGGGAACTTGCACTTACGATATCTACAAGCTTGTATAATTTTAGTTGGTTATTAGACTTAATTTAGGGTTGTCAATGTGTACTCGATTATCCGGAACCGAATCGGATTCGGGTGAAATGAGTCCGGGTCTGAGTTCTCATATTAGACTCATTAGTAATTTAAATATCCAACGGATAGGTCCGATTGGACCCGAAATTTTAACGGATTCTAAGGGCTATTACCCGGCAGGTATCCGTGGTATCAGGTACCCGGATATTTGTGATTTGTTTGTTAATTTTACCTCAAATTCAAAAATTTCGTATAAAAATACACTATTAGATATGTAAATAACTAACAAGTGGTAAAATTATTGGATGATACCAGTTACCTGGGTGTCCGAAACTCGTTAAAATTAAAAAAGTTATTGATAAAATAAAATAAAATAATAAGTGATTTTATTAGAAAATAAAAAATAAACTATATTTGTAGGTATAATTTTAAGGAGAGTAATTTCTTAGTTTGATTGCAAGTTGCGTCCTATAGGTAACAACGACAAGTAAATTTCTCCAATTCTACAAGTGCAATAGGAAGTTTCATTCCAACTCTTTTTTACGATTTATTCAAAAATTCAATAACACTGTACCCAAATCTAATTTGTTTGGTACACTTGGAGGAGCACATCCCAATGTGTCGAAGCCTCAGAAAGATTACCCACACAACCTCGCCAAATGAAAAATACTATCAAGATGCGAGTGTACCTATCTTACTGGAACTCATAAACTTACCATCATATCATATATGGTGCCAACACAGATTTTTATTTTTCTATCCGTAAATTAGTATTTTCTTTCGTTCATGGAAAAGATATTTTTAGCTTTAAAATATGCTAAAATAAAAAAATAACAGCTTTCTTTTTTCTGGAGATGGGATTAGCACCAAGAAAAAAGAAAAAAAAAACACGTTGAGATCATCACAGACAAAACTAAAATGTAGTCTCTTCGAGGGCAGCGGCCACCCAATTAACCAAAACACTACTTGGACACTCCATGATTCAGGTCAAAACATATAATTTTCCTCCTTTGTTTTTTTTTTTTTTTTTTTTTTTTTGTATGTTTCTTCTTTTTTTTTCGTAAAGGAGTACTCATGTTTATAGACATTTTGCATATTTTTTGTTGGACCATAGGATGCATATCTTGTTTTCATTTCGAATAACTAGAGTGTGGAGAGGAAAAATATATACTGTCTCCTAATAAGATACATTAATTATCACTCGATTGATAGATGAATCAATCACTTGGCACTTTGCTTTTTATCCAAGACAAACTTATTGGCTAGCTGCTACTATTTCTACAACTACTTAATAACTTCATTTAGGCAGCCATCATTCAATCTTATCCCAAAGTGTGAGTGATATTTATCAGCTTGTCGTATCCTATACTACAGTATATTTATGGTATATCTTATTTTCTAACTCAACTTAAAACCCATACAGTACACTTTCATAAATAATCTGTATTTAAAGGGTAAAGTTGTTTAAAAAAGGCCATAATCAATAGTGTCACTCAACTCCACGGCCAAATGACAAACAACAAACAAAGCCATAAAATGACACGATTTATAAAAAGATATCATCACCAGTGAGAAGATACCAACATAGAATAAACAAATCCTAAGCAATTCTAACTGTGGATCAACTAAATGGTATCCCCTGCTGGTCTCTTTATGAATCATGTTAAATGGCATATGCTACATTTCTTTGGGAAAACAGAGAAAGATCCTTTTTCCTATCCTTTCATATAGTTCTAGTTTAATTTAGTTTCGACAAAAACCAACAAAACAGTCGTGGCTTTGATTAACTGTATTCATGCAGCTAATCCAGTTATTTTGGAGGATACAAAACCCCCTAGCTTCATTTTTGATACTCTAAATAAAGATAGAAACAGGCTATCCCGCTTAGAGATAGCTGTAACGATGCACTCCGTCTTTATAAGTTATAAAATCTTTTTCAATAAAAATATCTAATCATCATATTAATAAATTGTTAACTGAGATACTATAACTATTGTTAACCTACCAAGATCTACCTAGCCACACCACCAACATGTAATTACAAGAGCAAGAAACAAAAAATCAGTGCATGTCATAATGGTTACTAATTAGTCATAATTGAGCAAATTCATAATTAGTTAATCACTTTTTAACAAGTAATTAAGAGGTTAAAAAAAGTATTATAGATCATATGATCCATGCATGCAAAAGTTCATCAAGACAAGTCTAACGAAGATAAAGCTAGATAAACACTAGAATTTTGATCTAAAACACTATTTTTTAGATAGTAAGTTGATGATGCATGAGGGTACTTATGAAGAAAACCCAAGCCTGAGCTCCAAATCTAAGTCATCTTCAGAGCACAACCCAATCTCCAAATCTAGCTTAACATTTTCACCATGAATCTTCATGTTATTGTTGCTGCCACAGTAGTACTGATGGCGATTATAATTCTCATTCATGAAACCCATAAGCTTATGTTGGTCTCCAACTTCCAACGACATTTCCATCGTAGGTAAAGTAGTCATGGTGCTCTTCTCTGCATTCTCCAGACCTTTCGTGTTTGACGACTGACTGAAAGAAGATGAACTTATAAATATAGTACTTGATGATGATTTTATCCGGCTAATATTTTCATCAGTAGAAGGTGGCGGTGGTGTTGATGACGAACAAGCAGTGATATATGGAGGAGTAGTACTACTAGGCACCGAATAAGCATTTGTAGGAGGGTAGGCTGGTGAGAAATGGTGATTAGTGAAAGTAGCAGTAGTAGAGGATGATGGGTGAAAATTAGGTTTATTAGGGTTAATGAAGTTAGCATGGTGCTGCTGATATTGGTTAATGTCCCAAGGGATTGATTGATTCAACCTAGCTCTATCTCTCCTATGCACATTCATATGACCTCCAAGAGCTTGAGCAGATCTAAATTCCCTTTTACAGAAACTACATGTGTAAGGTCTTGGTGGCCATGATGAGAACTTACTACCTAAACTTTCTTTCCCATAACTATAACTTCTGTTGTATTCCCATGTTTCCTTAACCTTGTTGCTATTGTTGTTTCTGTTGACGAGGGTCGTTCTCTCCATTTTTTCTTTTGTTGATTCAACCTTAGTTACATCAGTATATCAAAACAAAATACCAGATCAGAACGAAGAAGACAACATGAACATGAACAAACAAAAAAGCTAAAAGGTTAGAATTTAAATAGATTATAGGGATGAAGATGAGGAAACTAACTTACCATAACTTATAGCAGCTTAAGACAAGATTTTTGATGTAATGGTGAGCTATAGGGAGAACAGTAAATGGGAGATAGAGATATGAGAGAAACCAACGTTTTCAAGTGTTGTTGAAAGAACAATGTGGAATGAGTATAAGATGAAGTAGCTGAGACAAAAAGTTAAGAGATGAGACCCATCTCTCAAAACAATGAAAGGGAAAGAAAGAAAGAAAAAGAAGGGGAAGTGAGTGAGTGAGTACGTATGACTCTGTGAGAATTATATGATGATGATGCTGACGAGAGAGAGTTATGGTTTAGTGGTGGTCAAGGAGAGGCTACATGTACTAACAATAATAATGAGAGTTTGTTCAGAAAGAAATACAACAAAACCCATGCAAATTCTAGCACTTGAAACTGAAAAATCCCAATGGAGGTACCAATCTAGTGAAAGTGTATTTATTTCTATATTTGGATCTTACTTGGTGAATGTTGAACCTTTAACTTTTGCCAGGTTATACCCTCTTCCCTTTTTTGGCTCATTCATTTTCCCCTATCAAGTACATATGCATATAAATCACTTCATATTTATATGTTGTGCGTATACCCTTGAATATATATGCTATCTCATATACCTGCCAAAATTCTAGCATCCAACATATTTATACGTGGGTTGGTTTGAACTAATTGACACAATTTATGACACACTGAATAGTAGTAGTGAGTTCATTCAGATAGGAAAATTTGAGGGTGTTGATAAATAGATGCCATGCAACTCCACTAGAGAAAAATAATACAAGCAAATTAATATTGAGTCTACAATCGAGTATATTGAGTGAGAAATGAACCCCTTTTCATATAAGTTAAAGCTAGTACAAATGGTTTTGCTATTCTTAGAAGAACAAGGAGATGGACTTATTTATATATGCTCCTTTGAACTTTAAAAATTGAAAACACGTACTGATTTTTCTTAGTGATACAAGTTAAACTGTCCGTTAGGCCTGTATATATGTACATGGGAGCTTCACGAAAACACTAACGCAGACAAAAAATGATATATTCTAAATGTAGTCCAAGGTTTTATTTCTAGAAAAAAAAGAGCCACAAATTTACATAAAAATACACCCCTATAAATTCCTAGAGGGATGGGAGGCCGATATCAGCACGTAAAGATAGATTATCAATTTTGATCTATCACCAGTGGCTTCGGAAGCATTAATACACACAATGCAAAATACCACTTACCATGCTCTTATCTTAAATTGGACAAAACGTATCTTAAAGAGTATAGATGTAATTTAATAGAGCGCTGTAGTCCATTGAGATAGAGACAGAGAGTGGTAGTTTAATTGATGATTTCCATACCAATTACCCATGCATGGATACCAATACCATGCAGTCACTAGAAGATTAAGTCAATATCCAGTGGTTAAATAGTCATTAGTTAAGTACCATAGACATTGTCAAATTTTTGTATGCAGTACGCATACTGAAACTCTAAAAGTGCATGGCCAGCTATTCATGTATGGGTCATGAGTAAGTTTTTACCCAAAAGAAGAAAAATTTGATTTAAGATTTAGACAAAATTGACTAATTACCATCAATTAACTACACATGCTTAAGATTTAAGAGAGATCGATAGAGATAGAGATAGAGTCAGAGAGAGAGCACTGACAAGACCAGAAGTGACAAAAGATTATCTAAGAAGAGAAGAGATTTAGATTGATTTGAAGGGATGAGACTGATGGCCAATTAGATGAAACTATTTATAAGTTGCCAAATATAGTTGAGGTAAGATATGCTTGTATATCCGGGATAACAGTCATTACCATAACAACTTACCTTTTCTTTTACTCTACTTAAAACATCATTAGACCTTTTCTTAAATCCCTGTTACATGTCACATTGCATTACACATCAATGAGCTGCTAGCAAGATCCATTATTTGATTGGTGTTTGTGTTTTCTTATCTCTACCTTAGACAGACAAACCAAACAGACGTTCCATCAGCAGTCTCTTGTCTATTTGTATAATCTTTAAGACCTAAACATATGAAAGCAGATACTTAGGTGTTTCAATTTTGCCACACTGCTACAGGGGGACACCATATTACACGGGAGTGTACCAGTACCTTGGTCAAACCATTATGGTTCATGTGGAAGCAGAAACGCACCATCAGGTCCAGTGGCGGAGCTAAGCATTGACTAACTCCGGTTCCCCCATCCTAAAAAATCCAAACAACTATTTTTTTTTTTTTAATTTTGTCATATAATTTTCATTTAATCCATATATAGTTTGTATTTAGTCCACTAATATCTATATATTTATTTGAAATATTTTTAACCCGTCATTATTAATTCCTGGTACGCCAAGGTTGAGTTGGCAAATTACTAAAAACATTAGAGTGTTATTGTTGTTGAGAGAACCAAACAAGATATTTATGTTTTTGACAGTGGTAGTGATGTCTACAACTGGTTTCGGGTTTTTTTGGATGAGAATGAGGCAGAGAAGGGTCATGTTTACGAGGTTTTGACATATAGTCTTAGTATATGGTCAAAATCCTGGCCTCATAAGGTAGAATTCTTCTTACGATGGATACCCTTCACAAAAAAAAGAACCTTGGTGGTCAACGGTTGTTGGTTGTGTTGCAAAACGGATGAGTGTGCCATGTATTTACTATTTCATTGTCCAACATTTTTAAATGTATGGATTTACTTTAAATTAGGCTTGGATTGGATAATGCCAAATTGTATTGGTTTGATTATGGCAAGTTTTGCTCGCAGCCGTCATCCGGACAATGTGGAATTGTAGCAATTATTTGGTCTTTAATCATGTTAAATTTGAAGTGTCGCAAGTCATCGAGAAAGTGAAGATGCAGGCTTACTACTCGTGTAAGAATACAAAACCTCTTAGTGGCGTATCTATGGATAATGTAAAATCAAATTGGGGTCATTATTTTGTTTCTTAATCTCTTGGGGGTGTTGTCTTTGTTGGATTATTGTTTGCTTGTTGTTTTAAGTTATATGGCTTCTTGTGGATCTTATCTTGGGGTAAGTCCTGTATAACTTTGGTGGTTCATTTTGCTTAGCCGTTGACTTTTGTGAACCTTTTACAATCAGTCTTATATTTTTCCCGAGGAAAAGAAAAAGAAGGGTTATGTTTGGTTTGAAAATCCAAAGGCCTATTGGATAAACTTGAGATTTTATCTATAATTGGCATGTCGAGAAATATAGGAATGGAGTTGTTTTTGAAGGCCTAAAACCAAATCTTATATAACTTTTTCTTCCCGTAAATTTAGAGGAAAAACACCTATATCCATCCATTACATGTTCTTAACTCTAGCCACAATTTTTTGTGGAATAGCCCATGTTACATTTTCATTAAAATAGTTCGAGCTAAATAGATTTAATAAGGTTCTAAGGTTTTCTCCTTTCCAAGAGTTCTAAATATTACTTAAGTTACAATAAACAACAGTATTTGCTACCCGGATAATATCAATTCTGTTTTTTAGATAAAGAGCAAAGATTTTGAAATTTATGACTAGTTGATTGTTACTTTCAAAGTCATTACTGATATCATATCTATGTAGATATACGTTCCTCTGATAAGATTTAAGATAGGTTCTAAGTCACTCTGGAATATGATATCTTGCCCTTTCTATTCAGTTGCTCATCCAAAAGATGCCTTTGCTCCTTGAAGTTCTAGTTCTTCTATTGTATCACAGTCTCCTGTTGTTCCCCTAATTTTAGTGGTATAACCTGTAAAATTCACACAAGTTAAACCTATTCCTGTCTTGGTTATAGAATTCATCATGGATAGGACTATGGTTATAGAGTTACTCATATCATTCTTCATTGTGTTATTATTTGAACTTGTTATCTAAAGGATGTCATTAAACATATTATAAAACAGAATTTTCATAAGAGAGTAGTTAGGTTTGTTTATATGTTTAACACTATTAATGTATCTCACAATATTATTTGTTGTGACAACACTATTTTGCTTTTCTTTGTTGAAGACCCAAATTGCATCTGGTCTTCCAGATAAACCAGGTAGTAATGCTAAAATTATGACCAGTCCAAAGGCATAGCCTCCTCTATTTCTGTTAGTAAAACAACTATTAAGCCACTCATGGAAGTCTGTTTTTCCATCAGTGACATAGTCCATGGTGAAATTCAGATGCATCCATACCTGATTTGTGATGTTGCAAAACATAAAGAAGTGTGAAAGAGTTGCTTCTCCTGAGTTACAAAGTGTAATAGTTGTGTTTATGTCAGGAATTACTGCTACCATTCTCATGCTATTCGGAAGGATAGAGTTGGCAGCTTTCCATATAAAAGTGTTTACAGAATGAGGGAGTTTCATATGCCATATTTGTTTTCAATCATAGTTAGCTTCATTTGTTGAATTAATATATTATAGAGAGATTTTACCGTAAAATTACCTTTGGGAGACAAGATCCATTATGCTTTATCTTCCACATTTTCAAATGGGGTTGCAAGTTTCGGTATGTAATTTATTGTTTGTTTATCAAAACATTTTTCTAGTTTATTAATATCCCAGGTTTTGTTATTAGTCATCAGCTTGTTGACTTTGTTTATATTCTGTATTTCGGTATAAATTGTGGCAGGCTTGATTATTGGGGGTTTTATTTTTTGAATCCAGAAATCCTCCCATATGTTGATTTTTTCTCCATTGCTAATTTTCCAGAAGCAGTTCCTTTTAATATGCTTAATACCTATTAAAACACATTTCCATATCCAACTATCTTTTTTTTTGGGGGGGTTTAGTATCCATGTGGAGAATATCCTTTGTTGGGTAATGTTTGGCTTTTAGGATTTTTGCCCAAAGGGAAATAGGGTTTTCATTAAGTCTCCAACCCATTTTCGTCAGCATGGATAAGTTAAAGTTTTGCATATTTTATAAACCTAAACCCCCTTCATCTAAGGTTTTACAAATGGCTTTCCATGCTTTCATGCAATTTTTTTTTTCCTTTTTCATTGTTACCTTTTGCATTCTTTCCCCACCAATGGTTTCTTTGGAGATTTATAAGAGTTTTACAGATTTTCTTTGGAATCCTGAAACAACTCATTTGGTATACACATAGTTAAGATGTGACAGTCTTAATCATAATTGTTTTTCCTGTTGTAGTAAGGTGTTTACCGTTCCATCCTATCATTCTATTATTCATTTTCTCTATTAATGGTTCAAAGCTCTTAACCTTAGATTTGTTGGTAAAACAATGGAACTCCTAGATACCTATCATCTAGAGGTATAGCTTTGATTCCTATGATTTGTTTTATTTCATCTTTTAGTATGGGATTTGTTTTAGGACTAAAGAAAACCGTTGATTTGTTTAAGTTTATTAGTTGTACCGAGGTTGCTTCAAAGTCCTTAAACATTTGAACCAGATTTTTACAACTAGATTTACTAGCATCACAGAATAATAAATAGTCGGCAGCAAACATTAAGTGGCTCACAGCCGGGGCATTCCTATAGATTATAATTCTTTTAATGGGCCCATAGTTTCTGCTTTTAGGATTGTTCTTGATAGAGATTATATGCAAAAGAGGAAAAGATAGGAAGACAAGGGATCTCCTTGTCTTAGGTCTCTAGTGGGTTTAGAAAAGCTGGCGGGAGAACCATTTAAGAGGACATATAAGATTATAGTAGAAATGTATTCCATTACCAATTTGCACCAGGATTAAGAGAATCTTATTTTTCTCATTATATCAATTAGAAGTATTCATTCGATTATGTCGAATGCTTCAGACATGTTATTTTTTAGTTTCATAAGCCCCTTGTCAATTTTTAGGTCAATTTTTCCATTTTACAAATCTTATTCTGTTGGTTAATGAAAAAGACCTTTTTAAGTAGAAAGTGGAGTACCTAGGGCTAGGGATGAAAGGCATCAGCAAACAAGGATCAGTGTAACCCAATATAAAACGTGGCGGCCACTAGCGGATCTAGTTGGGCTTAAAAACTAGAATTAACCTGAATTGCGACATTAAAGGCAAAAAAAAATCTTAAGTTTTAAAATTTAGGTAGTGGGTCCAAGTGTTTGATCGGGGCTTTAACCACGGTTAGTCCTATCATAGGCCTTTCAGTGATGGCAGTTAATGAAGTATATTAATTTTATTCCGTTATCAAAATCTATATAAGACGAAGCATTTCTCTCACCTTAGGATTAGTATGATCCATCAAAGGTTGGAGTTAGTTTTTGGGTTAAAGTTTATAAAAAAATCTTTATTTTTTTTTGTAAGAAAAATCTTATTCTAGTCACATTTAAGAAAAATTATTTTTGTTATCCTTTATAATAGGCTAGATTATGATCCAAACAACCTAGCAGGCCGTTTATTGTTTTTTTTTAACGCAGAATCGACTAGATTATACCTAGCGACTATAAATGAAACCTAATATCGGCCATGTATTCTTTTGAGCAACCTAGACGGTTTTGATGTATACTTCAGAATATCGGGTCATTTCGCAAACACCTAGTTGTATACAACATTTTCCATAAAATAAAAAATATTTGTCAAAATAAGTTAAGTCTTTCGAAACGATTTAGCCAATTTTTTATCTTACTTTTCAATTTTACATGCATTTTTCTATTAAGAACGCATTTAATCAATAGCAAAACAAACTTCTTAAATAAATTTAGATTTTGTTTGATAGATTCTTCACCTCCTTGGTGGGCACAGACCCTTGGTATTTATTGGTCGGATAGGCACAGAGCGTATAGATTAATGAATATAAACACCAAAACACGCTAATATGTTCACTGAACATCATATGGACTACCTATGACTATGCAGAAAAACATGTATTCCCTCTCTCCTATAAAAATGGGTCTTTTATTTTTAATTTTGCCTAAAAACAACTAAATTTGAAAATTAAAACATCCACTTTTTATAGGAAGGAAGTAATTTTGATTTGGAAAAAATTTAATAAATCAAGTAAGAGCAATTCCAGTGGGCATTAGTGTATAGGCTAATTTGCCAAGCCAGGTGGATAGGTAAACTGGATTTTGAGACGAGCCTCGGCCTATGTTGCACCGAATGGCTTAATATGATTCGATCGTCTCCAATTGATTCGATCGACTCAACTAGCATCTCGATTGGCGAACTCTCACAAATACCGATTTGTTAACCTATTTTTTTTGTTTGTCAATCCCATTATAGACATATATTTGGCAAATCAGCTAATATACCATGTCCACTGGATTTGCTCTAAGGCTATGAAAATAACCTTAACCAATCATATTTTGATGTTTAAACTACCCTTTTATCAATTTGGGAGATATATTTTAAAAAATAAATAGAATTTAGTTTTTTGTGGGGGTTGCTACACCACACCTCACCATTTAAAAAAAAAAAGACTTAACCACCACCACATCTGCCACCTCCGCCATCCCAAATAAAAATAAATAAAGACACCATTTGATGGAAGTTAACCTGGTTAGGATTTAACACAACACGAGTTTATCTATTAAAAAGAAAAAGTTTATCTTTAAAAATCTTAATTTCTTTGTTTCTTTCCTCTGTTTTCTTGATCTCTTAGAATTTGTTTCATTTTGATGATGATTATAGCTTCTTAATTTTTTCTCATTAAAATTCAGATAACTCTTGTTTAGATTATAGTAAATTTTTGTTAAGTTTTATCATTTACTAATGGAGTTTTAATTTTGATTGCAGAACTCCATGTTGATCCACATATGTCGTCACCAGTAGTGATAACCAGTAGTGGTTGATCCCCATGAAATCTGATTATTCTGAGATTGTCAGCAGTAGTCTTGTTACTCCCTTTTCTTAGTTGGTTCTCAAAAGTCATTTGAGTAGCTTCATTCACCATTGCAGGATCTTTTGTTTGAATCAGTATCATCAATCATCTTTTATGCTCCATGATCAGGCATACTTTCATCAATCAAATGCAGTCCATCCAACGACCCATCACGGTCTGTTTGAATGACCGTAACATTAGTAACAATTTTAGGAAGGTTTCCCACTTTTTCAGATTTCAAATTTCAGCTAATTCAATTACCCCGGATATAGGACATATCAATATTAGCTACCTATATTCTTGGAAACTTTCAGATTCTAAGTATATCTCATCGTTTTATAACCTATTAGATATCCTTTTAGCTATTGCAACCCTAAAAAGTTTGATCTTGCTTGTAGAAATTTTGTGTTGTTTTTTAAAGATAAGTGGAAAATGGCTGGGCAAAGAAATGACCAAGTTGAAAATCTATCATCGAGAATGCAATCTGCTAGCATCAGTCATACCTCGGCTAGACCAATTAGAAGAATGGAAGCTACTGCACAAGTGGTGAGTGGTGCGGCGGATGAAAGGTCTGGTAGCTTGCTTAGGGCTGTAAATTTTGCCCGGCATCCCTAGGCCCTGTACCGTCCTCCTTTACCCATGATATCCCATGGGCGCCCGTTGCCCGTCACATGCTTATCCGGCCTAGCCCATTTAAATAATAGGACGAGCATAGGCCATGGCTCAAAAAGTATTGCACGGCCTAATACCCGGCCTCTTTACCCATCAACCTTACCCGGCCTTGTAGCCCATTTAATTTACCCATTTACCCGGCATACTTCGCAAACCTAATAAACCAACCAATTACCAAATTATCCAGAATTTCCGATTATCTTTCATTCCCTTACTTCTCTCTGTCGCTTAGCGCTGCGTATATTTTTTTTTAGGGCAACTGCAACGGTACGAGTATACCAAATATCAAAGAGTAAAAATATTTGCTCGTTTTTCATTTTTTACACAACGGTTTTGTGAGTAAATATGATCGCACGTCGTTTTAATTAGACGTCTGTTATAAAACGCTATTGTAAAAGAACGTTAGGTAACACGGACGTTTCTCTAGTGGGACGTATGTTGTTGGACGCACATTTGGGTGAGCGTTTCATATTCTGGAACCAGACGCACTTATAAATGAGCGTTTGCATTCTCGTACGCTTCCTTAATCAAACGTATGTTTAACGTCCACACTAATGGACGTTTAGTGATATATGCTGTGCCTAAAAGACGCCTGAATGCCAGAAGCCCCTTTATAATAGCGCTTAGTATTGAAACGTCCACCAACAGAAGCGTGAGCTGAGTTTCACGTTCACCTAAAGAAGCGTAATGAAGCACGTCCACCAGTGTAAGCGTTAATAAGACTGGTGCTCCGGCGCTCTCCTAAGAGAGCTTCTGGTGCTCCGGCGCTCTCCTGTTATCCGACGTCTTTTTGATAGAACATATGATATACGGGCGTTATTTCAGTGGAACGTTTTAATCAGACACTCATTTGGCTTGCGTTTCTTCTGCCAGCGTTCTCCTAGTGAAGCGTTACTTCATTCTTTTGTGAGCGTCTCATCAAACGCTTTTCAGCCACTGCGTCCGTGTTTCAAAACGCTTTCATAAGAAAACGTCTTTTGTTAACGCCCAATTAGAAGAGCGTGCGAGTATATATAAGATTTGAAGAAAATTTTCTCTGGAACAATGATTTTACTCGCCTCATTCCTATATATACTCGTCCGTTGCGGTTGATTTTGGGCGACCAAAGAGTAAATTTAATCTTTATTCTTTGGTATAGTCGTCCGCTGCAGTTGCTCTAACCAACTATACTCAGAAAATCTAGGGTTTCCTTTGAAAAATGATCGGATTAATTTTAGGAACTTTTGTTACATTTTAGTTGAATTAGGTTACAATCAAAGTTATCTTGTTCTTCTCGTATTCATTTTCTGTACTAGGGTTTGGGAGAACAGCAAACGAGAGCTGGGTTAATTGATTTCGAAGATCAGTCTATGCGGCTAAGCCTAAGGTATATATGTTTCAGTGATTTCATTTACTTTTTTTTTTTGTTTTTGTTTCAATTGATTTTACCATTGTTATTACTGAATCACTGATTGATCTTTTAGTTTTATTTATGATGATTTTAAATGATTCATATTAATTTTTTGTTTGATTCATGTAATAATAATTGATAAATAGAGTATTCATGTTTTCTGTTTTTATTTCAATTGATTTTGCCATTGTTATTGTTAATTGATAGATACGATTTTCAGTTGGGTATTCTTAGGTGAGGATGAAATGGATTGAGCTATTCAAATTGCTAAATAAATGATAGTAATCAGTTGGGTATTAGATGGTTTCTGTTTTTGGTAGACTTTTTTTAAATGTCTTATTAAATCATAGGTTCTCTTTCTTTTTTTACTTCATTTTGAACCCAACACTTCTTTTTTATTTGTATCTCTTTTATCTCTTTTAAACCCTACTGTTTCTACTTGAAAAACTCAATGTTTTTCAGTTCTAAGTCATTCCATAATGTTTTCCTTGCATCTGTTCTTAGATTAGTATGTTTCATATATATATAATCTGGTGTATAGTGAATGAAGAGTTTTAACTATCACAATAAACTTAATACTGACTGCATTGTAAATATGCCAATAGGGATATGATTATTGTGCTTGTTGAATCTTATATGTTTGGACTAGTCAAGCGTTACAGTAGTGGATGTAAGTTATTTTTAATGAAAAGACGAGGGAATATGGATGCTACTACTCAAACTAAGCAGGTTACCAATGCTTTAGTAGTTAGATATCAGTATCCCCACGTATTATGTTATCTTTCCAACATGTTGCTTGTATTGTGCTTTTAGGGTGCTTCATATGTATATAATCTGATCTGTGGTGAACGAAGAGTTTTAAGTATCACAGTGAAATTCTAATGTACTTACTTGTATAATTCATCCATTCAATGATGATCTATACAGGAGTTCCCATAATGGATCTTAGTCAAGGAAGCGAAAATCCTTCACAAGCAGAATCTGAGCTCCTTAACAATTCTGATGTTAATGGAACTGCAACCTCAACAGATGCAAATGTCACAAACCCAAAAAGTAAGCTAACATCTGATGTGTGGCGAGGTTTTGATCTAATAGAATTGCCCGATCCATCTAATCCTGGGACTATAATACAGTGGGCAGTTTGTAAACTCTGTGGAGAAAAGAAAAAATCATGTGGCACTGCTGGAACCTCGCACCTGAGAAGGCATACAACTATCTGCTTGTAGAGACACAAGGTGGATAAATCTCATACCACTATAGCTGTAAATGGTCAAGGTAAATTCACTATCTTTCAGTTCAATCAAGATAGGGCTAGGAGAAATGTCATTAAGTTAATTATTTTAAGAGAGTTTCCTTTTCAGTTCATTGAAGACCCCATTTTCCAGTGGTGCATCAATGATAGTTTTCATCCCAACTTCGTTAAGTTTTCTCGCAATACTTTAAGAACTGATATAAATAAGTGCTTCCAAGAGGGAAAGTAACAGTTAAAGAGTACGCTTCTTGACATTCCTGGTAAGATTTCATTGACATCTGATATTTGGCTCTCAAAACAAAGATTAAATTACTTGGGAATTACTGTTCATTTCACAGATAGAAATTGGTTGATGCAGAAAGGAATCATATGTTATGCATTAATTGATACTTCTCACACTGGTGATAATGTAACTGATATGATTTTTCAAAAGCTTGTCTATGATTGTGGTATCTCTGAAAATTTGTTTTCGTTATCTATGGATAATGTTAGTGCCAACATTGTCTCAGTTGCAAGATTGAAAAAACTATTGCCTAACCTTCCTTCAGGGCGATTTATTTCATGTTAGATGATGTTGTCATATCCTAAACTTAGTTGTCCAAGATGGCTTAAAAGTTAAAGGGTTTGATGATATGCTTGAACATGTTAAGAGTAGTTTGAAGTATATTTTTGTGTCTGGTAGAAGGTGTTCGCAGTTTCGACTGTTGTGTGATGACATGGGTATGAATCCTAAGAAATTACGGCTTGATGTAAAACATAGGTGGAATTCCACTTATCTTATATTGAAAGATGCAATTCCCTACCGACATGTGTTGTCGGCCTTTCTCGACGATAGGGCATGTCCTCATGCTATTCGTGATTCTGACTGGGAACACGCTGAAGTATTTTGTGCATTTTTAAAGCCTTTTTATGATGCCACTAACTTTTTTTCAGGTGTTTATTATGTGACTAGCAATTCAGTTATTAAATATTTATATGAGATTGGTATGGTCTTCAAGAGTCACAGAGATAATCCATTTTTTAAGGATATTATTGCAGCCATGGAGGCAAAGCTTGTTAAGTATTAGGGTGACACTCCTATACTATTTGGGTTAGGCTCTATTTTGGATCCTCGTCTTAATCTAAGAGGGGTTGAAAGTACTCTTTATGATATTGAAGAATGTTTTGGCACTTCTGCATACTCAATTCGATGTCACAGCGAACAAAGTGGGTTAATGAGTGCTAAGTTGAAAAGTCTGTTTACAGAGTATTCAAATGTTTTGCATGAAAAACAGGCAACTATTGTTTCCAATAGTCCCCCAACTTCTGCAGGGACTTCTGTAGGCTCTTCAACCGAAGACTCTTCTACGTCATCTGGAAGTACTTTTTGGGCAGCTTGCAATCGTCAAAAAATAGACCCTCTTGCTACATCATCAGAAGAATTAAAGAGATATTATGCGGAGCCTCAACCTGCCTTGGCTGATGCCGAGAACTTTGATGTGTTAGATTGGTGGAAAAGCAATAAAAATAGATATCAAGTACTTTCTTGTATCGCACATGATGTTCTAGCAGTCCTAGCATCCACAGTTGCCTCAGAATCGGCCTCCTCTCTCGGAAAATGTATATTAGGTGATTATCGAAGTAGTTTAACTCCGGATGATGGAGTGTTTGGTCATTCTGAAAGATTGGTGGAAAGCTGAGATGAAAGAAATTTATAAGTCGATTGATCCGTTAAATGATGATATTACTCTGTTAGATGAAGTTGAACGTTTGGCTACTTAATATCGTCGTTCGCTGCTTCCCCAAGGTGAACTTTTTTCTTTTGTTCTTTACATTTTTTTTTTTTCATTTTTCTGTTCATAAAAATGGTAGACGCGGGTTAGTAGGAATAGAGAATACTGATTTGATTATTTGGACCCAATTAAGAAGATCCTTAGAATTTGGATACTGATTTAATTATCTGGCCAATCCAGAGCTGACTGAGTGAACAACAATTTGTTGTCTGCCAAGAAATAGACTTACTTGTACTGGTTTTGTGCAAATAAAAATATAAGAGTCATGGAGAGTGGCAGATACCAAGTTGATGATAAGCAGTATGTCAGACTATGTACTTACTTGTATACATATTAGTTAAACTGATTTACTTCCTTTTCATTTTTAACTATCTTAGTTGTGATGAAGCCCTTTTCTAATGTATGTTGATCTTTTTGTACAGGTGAATGGCTTGAAGCTCTTTAGCATTTTGAGAATAAAGTTGCATGGACAACTATACAAGTAGAAGAAGGCACGTACAATCAATTTTTTGAATTAGTAGAAGACATTTTCTTTTGAATTTTAATGCTTTGGTTTTGAATGAATTAGTTACTAGCCTGATTTTGGAACTTTTAAACATAACTTTAATTGAAGCAGTATTGACTATTGATTTGGCTACGGAAGTGTTCTTATTTAATAAGTTTTCATTTGTATGTATTTTGAAGGCCCGCCATGAAAATGGATGGGATTTTGATCATAGAATTATTATTCTATTCTTTTTCCTTCTTTGAATCATAATCTGTAGGAAATATTAAGGGTCCTGCCCGTCCGAGCCCAAATTACTAAACAGGCTTGGGCAGGCCATGGGAAGTTTATTTAAGGGAATATCCCTGCCCGCCTGTCCCACTTAATTTGATGGGCAAGAGATATCCATCCCGGCCTGACCCGTTTAATAAACATGCCGGGCTACCCGATTTTACCCAACCCAATTTACACCCTAAGCTTGCTGGGGAAACTCAAATCCAAAAAACCAATGCATCACAACGATGTCAAGAAAGAAATTAACATCCTCTGCTCTGGAAATGTTATAAAAAGTTTGAAATCGTGTCTAAGGGTACCAATTTGTTTGCTTTTAGGTTTAAAAATGAAAATTTCTGTAATGAGGTGCTTACTAAAAACCCATGGATGGTGTTAGGGTGCCTACTAGCACTACAACAGTATAAACCGTATATCAATTAAGGACCATCAATTTACACATCAAACTTGGTGTGTAAGTTAAGAAATATACAACATATCCTTTTGAATGATCATCTTGTGAATTCCATTTGCAAAGATATTGGTAAGAGAATCATTCCTGAGGGAAGACGAAGAATGCCGAAAGGTGTTGTCTCAAATACTGTTTATGTATCTCAATGAACCACTTAAACGAGGGGGGTAGATTGATACTGCTGCTGGGAAAAGAGTTTGGGTAATTTACCACTTTGAAATGCAACCTTATAACATACGCAAGGATTGTTTTCTGGTCGATCATGAGGATATAACAGAAGGGGGTGCTGATATGGCAAGTGGGGGTGCCAATAGTAAACAGGCTTTAGTGATAGTCGGGAGTGGTATGTGAAGAAAACAAAATTATGTGAATGAAGAAGGGGATACAAGAAAGATGAAGAGAGTTCATCATCAAAAATGAATCATGATGCCCTTAATTCTATCAATTCCCATAGCAATCCAATGTTTCATGTGGACGCGAGTATGATTGATGATATTGATTCAATTGGGGATCGTGGTGCAACTGAAGAGAGAAGAATAGTATACCAACTTAATTGTGAAAGGGAGGATTTCAGGAACAAAGATGATAGTTCAGAAGATTTATCTGGAGGGTTGATTGTACAGGATCAACATGGAGGATCTGCTTCTCATTTAAAAGTTTTTCCGAACTCACTCTCTGAACCCTAATTTTAATATTTTAATCTTTATTTTTTTGCTAAATTTAACCTAATTGAGATCTATATTTGGTTAGATTTACATTGTAGTATCAGTAGTGATATAAATTGTGATCGATTTCATTTCTCTTTGAACCCTAATTTTAATTTCCCTATTTCTAAACTCTGTGAAAATTTTGACCTAATTGATCTCTTTATTAGGTTAGACTTTCAGAATAATATCAGTACTGATACAATTTTTTTTTTCCAGTACCCTTTGAATGTTAATTATTGTCTGTAATTTTTAATTTTGATTCTTCAACTGTCCGTTGCTTATTCTCTGTGGATTTTCAGTCACATATTATTGTGAATTATAATTTGGTTAGGGAGTTCAATTATAAAACCATATAGATGAAGGTGTTGGCTTGGAATGTACAAGGCTTTGGTAACAAGCATACTACAGTAAAACCTCTATAAATTAATACTCGATAAATTAATAACCTCG